>QNGE01001236.1:164363-181327 GCA_008508345.1 Paragonimus westermani | reverse complement strand
GTACGTCTATATTCAGTCATTCAACATCAAGGCACCTACACATTGCAAACAAACAACCGAGCTCTAATTGAANAATTGAAATTAACGCATCCTCCTAAGGGCTATCACTGCCCCGTGGCATTAGGTGCATTCACTTCGCAGACAACTCGGCCAAACAACGACAACATTCGTGCCACTGAGTTCCATTGGCGGTCATCTCGCCTAACGTCTCCAGCCACCGATTCTGTGATTCACGAGGTGCCCAGTCTGGGGGACAAACCGGACCTAAATTGGTCAGTCAGCCTGTTGGTGAACGAGATCATTTGTCTACGCCAGGTCATCATCTGTCCACCTCGCATCTCACACGAGCGGGCCGTATTGTCGGCAAGAATTGTTCGATGTGGCAGACGATTAAGTGGCGTCCTTAGTACATGACCTAACGATGTAAGTCTGTGCAGATGTGAGAATTTAACAGAAGAAATCGTTTGACAATCGCCACGAAGTACCCGCATTGTAAACTCTTCGTCGCTTACTCGTTGATGCCACCCAACAGGGGTGACTGAACGCAGACGTCGGTGATCAAATACGTGAGGACGGTTCACGTACTCTACCCTTGGCGGCCAAGTTTCGTTACAGTCGGGTATTTATATACGCAGACTTAGACATCAGAGATACTTGTCTGTGGTCGTAGGTGTTTCCGATTGGTGAATACCGCACTAGTCCTGGAGGTAGTTGTTTTTATTCCATTCCCTATACATGCACCACCGCTTGTGCAGCTTCTCAAGCACACGAACCGGTTAAAAACCTCCACGACTTCACTACCTTTTGGTGCCGAAACTGTCAGACAGTTCGTCGTAAACCCTAACCTGCTCTGAACTATGAGGATGGAACGTCGACAGTATGCTCACATAGTTGTTTAACACACTGCTGCGCTCAAGCGACTTTAAGAGTGTAGGTCAATCCAGCGAATCGAACGCACGTTTTTTAATCCAGAAATACGGCAACTGTTGGCCGGTAGTTGATATGGCGTTGCAGCCGAATTTGGTGAAGAGTGAAAAATTGATCAATACATTCCCATGTGGGACGAATTTCTGCCTCTCCCTCGCTACTGTTCGCCTTGCTAGCTGCAATGATTCCACGAAGTGTAAAGGACGCCAGATCCCAATTAATGTTTTGGGCTAGCTTATTTCCTTATGGTTCCTGCAACAACTTCTAGGAGCACTGTTTTTTCCTACGGCAACCTGCCTTACCAGCCAGATATCATCTGTAGGAAAACAAATGCGAATATATTACTCATTTCAAATTACACAATCCCGGTCTTTTCTGTTCTTCTAGAGCACAATAATACACGATACGTATGGGACGTCATTTTCCAATCAGCAACAGTTGTGATACTGGTCGAGTTCATTCTCTAATCTTGGATTGCGTTACGACCTGGAGCTTTTACACAAACGTAAGGATTCCATTTACAACCAGCTAACTAACGACAACGGCCACTTTAACTTGTTCATAATAACTGCCTTTTGCCCCCTCTTATTCTACAGTGAAGGCCGTTGAAACCTCTAAAACATTCAGAGTATTAAGTTATCGTACGGAAGATCTAGGACCTTGAACTTGAATTTCAATTGGAATTAGTTAAGCAAAATTATTTTACTTGTCATTGTGAGTCGCAAGACAATGTTCGGATGTGCATTTCTACTAGCACAATTCGAAATCTATATGGACCGTTTCTGTCGCTAGCATCAGTTACTGTTTTCATATTTGTTGTGCTGTGATTAACCTGATGATCAAACAGAGAACATGAATTTTGTTTGCTGTTTTGTTCTCCTCACGACTAACAGTTAAGCTACGTTTAATGTAACGGAAATCTACTCTGGACACTGTAGCTATTCACAGCAGAGTGAGGACGAAGTGGACAGACTGTGTTCAGGTTTGGGCACTATGAAGCAGTTAAAATAATTGAGAAAGACTCAGGTGGACAGTGAACTAAAGAGGCAAAAAAGTCAACAATTTGATTAAACTTACAGGTTTATTTACCCGGTGAACTAATCACAGTTGACAAGAGAAAAGCGAATTGAAAGTGCCAAACGCGAAAGAACGAGTTTGCATGTTATTTGGAAAGACTTGTAAACAAGACTGGGTCAACTGGGACAACGTGAACATTGGGAAGCTTGGTGGGAGAGGAACCGTCTTATTCCACTATTTCCAGAACTTGTGTTAACTCGAACTTTCATGCAGATCTGCCACCCTAGAATATGTGAGGAGACACTTATGGCCAAATCATTTGTCAAAGTTCAGTGGGTTTTATGTTGTGTACGAAATTACGAACTCCAAATGTCTTTACCCGGTTGCAAATGCGCCTCTTCAAGGAACAACAAAATAGTTTTAGTCATATGGAGCAAACGTGGATGGAAGTAAGACTACTTGTGGACTATGTGACCTTGAGCCCAATTTGTCCCACAGTACAACTTGGTTCTTCTTATCCTCGTCTACTAATCATAACTCAAACAGTGATCATGAGAGTAAACTAGTTTACACAAGTACGAAATCTTTCAAACGACTGAAACAGTTTCTACGAAATCTTGTTCAGATAAATACTGATATCATTACCAAACCTGGTCCACGGTATTCAAGTGTCAGGCGAAAAGTCAACAGCACTGATATGAGCCTCGACGAAGAAACAACTAGAACTGTTCTTCAATGTTCTGAATTTGTTCTTTTTCATCCTTTCATTCACAGAAGTTTTTGAGGGTGTGACGGAACTGCGATATGTCTCTGATACTCATTGCCAGGCTTTTCATGAAGCTTTGCTATACTCCAAAACCTATGATTCTCACCGTTGTCTGTAGTCTAATAGCACGTTTTGGACAATCGTCGAACACTTCTTGGTAAACTCGTCGGTAATCACCCAACCCTTTTAAAAAACACCGCCCGTTTATTGTTGATGTGTTTTGAGTTGAATCGTTGTGCTGTTTCTTTGACAGTTTTTAAGTGGTAACCATACCTACTCCTCCATCAAATCGATAATGACGTCCTCATTTATCCTTACAACACTCCGGTCATCTACAAGCACTTCAAAACTCGTGAAAAACAGATATTGCCTGATTGGTCATCCCAGTCCACTGACGGTCTCTTTGGGCTTTATCCTAGTTAATTGACCACAGTTTGTGGTCCATGTGACTTTAAAAATATACGAACGTGTTTTACGTATGTTTCATGTCCGTACCTTTCAAGCCTGATTTCTTGGATATGTTAGCATCATCATCATCATCATCATCATCATCATCATCATCATCATCATCATCATCATCATCATCATCATCATCATCATCATCATCGTCATCATCATCATCATCATCACCATCATCATCATCATCATCACCATCCTCATCATCATCAGATGCATCCTGAGGCGCTATAACCTTCTGAGGTTCTGACAGTGGTCCACGAAGTTGTAACGTAACAAATAAGTACAGAGAAGAAGGAAGAAGATGAACAGGTGAACGGGACTGAGTTTTACGAAAAAGAAGAATCAGCAAGATTGCCGGTGCGAGCTCACAGTCGAATATGACACAGTGCAATGTTATAGAGTACTTGCAGTCAGGGAGACGTCACCTATCAAACTTGCTAAGCGCGACAGTCAAGGCTTTCATAGCACTTGACCAGATCATCGCCTGGCCGTCTTGCGCTCTCAACCATCAGCGGTGATACACGTACTACCGGCATACTGGATACACGACCCAGTTAAGACTATTTTTTCCGCTTTTTCAGTTGTCGGTCGCGAACCTTTACATTTCCCAAACATAAGACGACGGACTGCCCTGTTGATCATACTGTCAGCCGTTAACTGGCGGAGGCAGCGGTGATCAGATGTCGAGAGTCTATGTGCATTGTCCGCAATAATGTGTTAGGTCTCTGATCCATTGAGCGAAAGTGAGCACACATACGCATTGTAATCTGTCTTCCATCCAGAAGTGAAAGTCTCAGCTTTGCCATCTTCGTGGATGCCTTGTCAGTAATAATACAAGCTGACGAGATTGCACTATTTAGGTGGGTGAAGCAGTCAGACTTATCTAGAAGACAGCCTGCAATAACAAAGAAGACCACTGTTAAACTGATTTTGTAAAAACACCACACTTTTAAGGTGCGAAGTGCATACCAAGCAGACAAGCCACATAAATCAGTATACTCTGCATGTCCTCTGCCATGCCATCCAGGTGTTTCGTATTAGCCAGTCTGTCACCTGAAAGATGCACCCCTCCGAGATCTTCGGAGCCTCTGAGTGTGTCTTCCAGACTTTCGTCCATCACTATATTATCTGTGGTGGGGAATGTTCCAGACAGCATGTCTCGCAGCCAGATCAAAAGCAGCCTTCAGAACCGCTGGCTAAGAAAAGGAGTTCTAGTGATGTCTATCGTAAAGTCAAGATATGGTCGATACACACACAACAAGGCCGGAAACCTGCCTGTTCTTCTCCCATATGGCTCTGTCCAAGTTTCAGAAGCCGTCGCACTATGACACCTGTGGGCAGCTAAAAAGCGACAGAGACAAGGTTAATACTTGGTAACTTTTAAAAAACTGAAATGACGGTTGACATTTGTAAGTCTTATTTTATATGGAACGCTGCAGTGTGGTCAGTTCAGACAATACTCTCTCAACACCACCCTTGAAAAGTGCTGGGAAAGGAGGGTCCAGACCCAGAGCTCTGTTATGTTTTAGGATTTTCAGCTTTAAAGCCACTTCGGTTTCCGACAGAACCATCTGGAGTGGCATAACTAACTACATTACCTATAGCATCCACAGTTGAATGGGCTGGCTCAAGTCACTTGAGCTGTTCATCAAAACACCCATCTATTAAACCGCCGCTTCAAGCTGTAAGTTCGTGACTGGTGCATTGTATGAAATTTCCCAAGTCAGATAGTCAGTCAACAGAGTGAATTAACGAAAGATTTAGCTATCAGTTGTAAGATATCCGTACCAAATTTGGGACGAGTGAAGGTGAATAGTTTGGGCGTCATGTTTAACATGTTATTGATACAAAGATTGAGAATAACACAACGTTACGAGCAAGTTGTAATACTCTACGTTTCAATCACCTCGGGTGGCCTTCCTCAGGTGTGTTGTAATCGAAATATGATTTTGATTACAACACTCCTGAGGAAGGCCACCCGAGGTGGTTGAAACGTAGAGTATTACAATTTGCTCGTAACTTTGTGATATTCCCAATCTGTTTATTCAGCTATCAGATTTTGAGCAAGGACTTCTTTTCCAGGCATAAGACAAATTGAGTTGATTGCTTCATGTTTAAACAGCCATGACGTTCCTCGTTTATAGCATCCCCCATAGGATTTTGGCCTGCCAGAGGGCTTCCGAATTTTCGAATAAGAATCAGGATCACTGTATTTCACTTAACTTTTCTTGTCCACCGTTTGTCTTCATTTGTGCAACTCCAAAACCGCTTACTGTGACTTGTTCACACATTCCTGATCCATGGGAATGTATTCTCTCTCAGGTTGCTGGCCTGTACTAGTTGCGTCACCAATGACCATAAATGACACTCACGTGAAATTTGTTGATGCTGAATTTCACACCGACACCTCGTTTTTGCTATTACACAAAATCATCAGGTTGCAACTGTCTGCCCCAATTGGGCAGCGAACAGTACATCGTTTGTCATAGGATGATGACGACAACCGGCCTCCTGATAACTACCTCATTGATCGTAGGCAACAGGTTTATCCAATGGACGATCAATAAATTAGAGCACCAGTCTCTGGAATTTTGTTCCGGTTTTATTGTCCTATCAACACTCCGAGGCTGTATTCACTGTCATTGCCACTGTCTACGTAGTCTACGTAGTACATGCCAGAATTCACTTTCTTAAGTTAGAATTTGCATTCATCTTGTTTTCACCCGACATCGTTGTGGACCAGACCAACAATCTAACAAGCGTCGGCTGTCACGGGACGATTAATCTAATTCTTGTGACTTGTTTATGATCGGCTAAGAAGAGGAATTAATACTAAAGATATATTGTGTTGTGCTGATCTTCAGTCGATTTATCATTCCCAAGCATTCTCACCACGTATCTACGTATCGCGCACTTGCGTTTACCAATATGGCCTGTTTTATTGAACCTACTTCCTGTTAGATTCAGGCTCATTCTTGTCATTCTGATGTTCACTCCGTGCTTATATGACTGACTTAGAATATCAGTGTAATCCGGTCACAGTACAAGCTGTCTTTTCTGATCGAATGGTAACAGACTGTCCAGTTTTGCACAGCATATTTCGTGTTGGTTGGTGAGATCAAACCGAACACAATGTAGATCTTTCGTAACCCCGCTTAAGCTGGTCAGTCTCGAGTGGTAGTTTTCGTAATGTCTGCGTTCCACTATACGCGGTCTTTGAGCTTACCACGTTACTGACAAGTTAACGGTATAACCAGCGACAGGACTATGCGGTCACCTCACCTTTTACTAATGTCTTGATTACCAACGACCATTTTCCACAATAATCGAACAAAAACAGTTGGATGTCCATGGGTTGGACTTTGGTTGTGGAACTTATATACAGACAAGTGGTTGCGCATAAAACCGTGAGAAATGAACACGAGAAAATGACATATTCATCCTAGGTTTTTTTGTAACGTATTAAAGCAGATGTTATCTGGACAGGTGAACGTCGGCTGATTCGAGAAGTGGATATGTGTTATCACATTGTGTACGCTTCAGTCATCAGGTCGTTCAGCTGACAATACAGGAGTGAACCAGTTGTCATGATTACGACACTTGGGATACATCTCTTCTGGTAGTTTTTATGTCCACTTTATGCCATCAAAATGCTAGCTGTCTCACCAAGAAATAAGGAAGCTTTTCGCTCTCCTCCCAGCAGATGTAACTGTCGACGGACGAGGTACTTTAAGCTCTTCTTCTTGTATACCGAACAACACCGCGTCATGTGATATTTGATGGTCGTTCTGTAAAGTAAACCATGATGAACAGCAGATTACGCGTTATCTGTCACTCGCTCCTTCTAACAAATGAATCACTGCCTCAGCTCGCCGCAACAGCTTCCTCTGACACTTCTTCCGTTGGTGCGCCTGTATTCGTTTCCGATTAACAGCCTGGTTACTCCAAGCAGATACATGAATCGGCAAGCCCCCGTCGAGCAAAGGTATTTCATGAAGTCTCTGTCGGTGACGACACTTATGTCCGTCATCAAAGTCAGATGCACCAGCGACATGCGAACGTCACAGCCACTTCGTCTGGACGTACTGTTGGATACCTTTGTCAAACCGGACGTTTTGGAATAACCAGTCTGTTCACTTGTATCTCTTGTTGAAATTAACATGCTTCCCCAGAGTTTGACCGGTTGTAGCCGGAGTCCAGCGTGGCCTTAAAATGTCGCTCCACTGTATTTGGGGAGACCGAAGGATGTTGTATCGATGGAACAATGATTATAAAAACAGTCTCCTCAATGCAGGGTAAATGACGAACGTCGGAATTTGCTTTCAATGTATCCAACGGCAATTCGGGGTTCAGATCGTTGGTTAACTTATTATCAAGAAGTGTGCCGCGTATGCCTGTTGCATGAAGTTGACATTAACATACCTCTCTGGGGAAAGAGCGTACCAGTCGACCAAACGACGGCAAACGGTCGTTGGGAATGCGGAAGGCAATTTAAAAGTTGGTTTGAGTAAACGTGTGTAATGGATAATGCTCAAGCTGAGATTTTACCTTCGCACACCGGAATTTTTTCTGTGACCGATCATTCACTCGCACTGGCAGAAGAATACAGTCCTCCAGCAGGTCCGCCTCAATACATACGTACCACGAGGCGGTTATTTGTCTCGGGGTTATTTGGTCTTAATTTTTGTGATGCCAATGTATTCTGTGATTCCCTGTCGGTCCGTCCGTATCCTTGTGCACGACGTGTACAGAACAAGTGCACAACAAGGCTCTATTCACGTGAGATATACTCACATGACTACTGGTTCATGTTCACATTGACAGCAGTATGGCACGGTGATTGTAATGTCATGACGATGGGCGGTGTGTACCTCATTTCCGACACAACGGATGTTCACGTGTCCAGATAACATTGAACTGGCCCGTCTACCCTAACGCATCATGGAGACCGGAGGTAATTAATATAGTTTTGTTGCAGCATGTAATGCTTCGGTGACCATCCACATTTTTATGGCCAAATTCATGTGAACATTAAGCGGTGATTTGTCTGCGGTAAACGTGCATTGCTGGCTATTATTTACATCAACAGATATAATTTGATGCATACATTCTCTTAAACAATCATGAACTTTCGAGTTAATTCAACATGAGAAATCAGTTAACTTTACAACATAGTACCCACGGTCTCATTGGATCGCACATGCCATGCAAAATGATGCTGCATGAAAAACCGAAATCCAAACGCATGGTATTAGTTGAAAGAAGCGTAGTTTCTGTGAGTTTGTACTCCAGCTTAGTGACCGGGTTCAAATAGAAGAAAAACCCGCGATCTTCATGAAATCGTACAGCATCGTAGAAACAATAATCCGGATATTTCATTCTGCTATAAACCGGTGTTTGTTGCATCAACAGTAACTGAAGCGTGAAGGGTAAGATTGCTGCACACCAGTGTCTCATAGTTGTATTCTTGAACCAACCGGTTTCTGCTTACATCTGTAGGGTGAGAAAGACGTTACTACTTAGATGTTTCACTAAGGGGAGCAAGTAGACAACAGAGTTGATTAATCAAGAATTTGAACGTGATTGTAAGAAAAGCGAATGGATAGATAAGTAACAAATAGTCTTCTACTTCATAAATTTTTTGGTGTATCCCAGTAACACTGACACTGCCATTTAGTCCCGTTACAACTGGTCAGGTTATGATGCTAATGTTTTGCGAACGGTAAGAATGTGATATTATTTCATCCATTCGCATATTCTCCAAAGTTTGTGGTCTCACTTTCCTCCCTCACCATATTGACGGTGAACCATGGACAAAATGGATTTTTGCATAAAAGACAAACGAGACCAATGGACAGCACATAAAGAAGTGACACCGACAGGTACACAACATGTTACAACAAGGAGACTAGTCCGTGTAAATTCTTACTATTTTTAATAATATGCCTATCCGCAGTTGACCATAGCCTTAGCAGTTTTTGATAAGATGCATACACCATATAAGGAAACTACGTTTAGGGTCACTGCCTACATTATTCGAAACCAGGCTATAAGTTCACCAGGTGGCTCCCCATTCAAGCATTCGACAAGTAGATAACAGACACCAGCAAGCGCCTGCTAGTAATTATTCCACCGATGGAAATTCAGTTATTATTTGTATCCATCCATCATCAACGCCTCTGCAGAGTTTGTCGACTGCTGACAAATTCATGTTCAATATCTTCCTGATCGCTGATTCCATCATTTGAATTAGGCTGTCACTTGTTCGTGGTGATGCTTAGTTGTCCTTCACTGGTGCAGAAAAATAACCGTCGTTCACAGACAACACTACGGTTTGGGCAACTCGCAATAAACACCAGGTTTTTGAAGGAAGTCTAGTTGACATGTTTAGACAGTTCCTTGTTTCGTACCAACGGAGGACGCTGCTTCACACATTATTGGATCACTTAACGGTAGTACTCGTGTCATTGAAGTCGGCTGGTTGTTATGCGTTGTAACATCTCTAAACAAGTGGCATTAACCACGGCAGCTTCAATTTAAGGATTTGCTGTGACTGGTTTGCTGAAAACTGGCAAACGGCCAATTGTCTAACCGGTACTGTAAAACTGCCGGTTGCAGAATCGGTGAGAAGTGCTTATTGAAACAAACGGCCGCACAGCTTCCTTAGTACATGCCACTATTCTCCAACTATGCATGTTCTCACAGTTGAACGAGTAAGTTTATTGATCAGCTGATTATCACACTAACATAATATCATAATTACATCATTGTATTATATATATATATGTTATATATATATACATGTATTATAGACATACTATTAATAGTCAAATAACCCAATAACTGCTCATCACAACTCTAATTCTGTTGTAATCGTCGGTCTGTTCGCCTGGCATTTAAGCGGTATTCTAACAGCGAAAAGTTCACCAAATCCGAAAATAAGGACGATGCATCTGCTGGAAAGGTAAGGGTTGCTTCTTGTCAGTATTCGAGCCAAAATTGAAAGTTGAACTGAATTCAACCTAACTCCCGATTTAAACTGAGATAATCGTATGCCTTTTTTCATGGCTTTCTCACTAATCTTTTGATTTGTGTTACGAGCATTGATATACATGTGAAAAAATGGAAGGTTATCGTACAGACCTATGGTAGAAAACATGACGTACTGTGATGGAAACGTTAGACCTATGTATTCGAAGTACGACTTCTATTGATATGTTTCAAAATGTTCGATAATCATTTCACATACCTACACGGAGCAACAGTAGCTACATAAAGAAAGCTTTGTTCGTGTTCATAGTCCCAACGAAACTGTCCTTGCCACTTATCCAAGGCACATTATTAAGCTTGTATTTCACACATGAACTTACTAGTCGTCACCCAATTCTACGTATGATTGTACCAGCCGATGAGAGAGATGTAAAAAAGAAAACTATTTGGTAAATATTCAGTTACCGTGATTTCTGTTGAAAAGTTGGTTATCTATTTCACTTTTCACTATCTGGTTTATTAATTTGAACAACTGTTCTGGTTTGATATACTTGGAGAACATAAGCTTGATACAAGAGTCTAAAATTAATAATACTTAGGCTTAATTTTTCACTGATGTAAAAATAGTTACAAAAATGTATGCAAAAAACTGTGAGCTACGTAAACAACACGAAATGTGAGGCATAATTTCAAAGGCCAATATCAAGAATGGGATGTGTGTGTGTGTAAAGAATGCTGATTTAAGGTGTGACCAGTAAAATCCAAAATAGGTATAAATATTTAAATATGTGACCAGTAGAAAGTCAGAAGCAGCAATACGCTACAGACGTTCAATTATAACTTAATGAATTCTTCGAGAAAGGAAGATAGTTCAGACTGTTTGCTACCACATGGAATTAGTTTTATTTGAGGGAAAACAAAAGCCCCGCAAAATCTACATCCTAGTTTGTTCATTGACAATAAGCAGTGCAAAATGCTTCAGTAAAATCGACTAGGTGTTCATTCTCGTGTAAATGCTTCGTAGCTGTATTTCAAGAGGTACTGATTTTTGTACGTATATGATCACTTCTGAACAGGTACATCGATATGGATTTTCGACTGTTTCCATACGTTTACCAGTTCCCTTATTTCCGCAAGTATAAATGATACCATAATGTACACTGTACTTTGCAGTCTAAGTTACTACGTTCTTCCCAGTTGAATTCGAATCTTAGATGTTGTTATAACCGCACAGGATCTTCCCGGTGATTGCATATGGTTTTAGACACACTCCAAACTATTCATCAATCGTTTAATTGAGTAGTATCTGTGATCACATCTCTTGAATTGGGTCTTATTGCTTTTACGTTGTCATTGGTTATTTATTCGTGTCTGACTTATTCACGTTACAAGATCAAAAACTACTTCTCTACACACACCATGTTGATCTCTGCTGTTCAACTGTCTTTACTGAAGATCGTATGAAACCATCTCAATATAGACTGACAGAGTTTATATTAATGGCTTCTAACCGTTCCTGTTTAAAAAGATGGTTTTAGTAAGCTCTATTATAGTATGACCTGTAACAGAGCAAACTAAGCGAACGTTGAAATTGTTGGTGAACTTCAGTATGCGTAAGACCTACAGGTGGAAATGACAGTTGGAAAATTGTACACAGTTCGCATGGGAAATTTCGACATTGACAACCGATAAAGAGCCATACCAAATGTGGGAAAAGATGTTGGTGTATTTTAGGGTGCATTTTCATGTAACATGCAACGAGTGTATGGCAGTAAACCACTACCTCGGGCCAGACGCTTTTTGTGAGCACAACACTGTTACTGACTCGGATTTTTAAAACTTTGTGTAAGTAAGGTGGTAATGTGTTTGAAACATTTTTGAAGCTTGTGTGAATTGATTTGTTATTTAGTGTACATGTGGTTATTCATTGGTTGTGACTCAGGGTTGGTTGAGCCTCACTTACTAACAGAAAAAGAGTAAGACCTAGAATTCATTCCCAGTAGTAGAAAAGTTGAACGTCCAGATTCACTATGTGCTGAGCATATAGGTGTCACAATGTACAGCGAATTCCGTTTAGCTCAACACTTGAAGAAACACTTGAAAATGGGCGAAATATTGTTAGGTTAACAAGAAACGCTTGTGGTTTTGGTGTAGGAGGACGGCAACCGATAGAAGTATACACAGTGAGCATGGCCATCACAGATTCACACTTATTTACAATGATGTTTATATCTCTAGAATAAACATGACGACAATTTCATTGATTAGATTTCTCACCCCTGGTAATAAATCAAAGATTGAGTTATCCAAACCATGAAGTGGTGCTTACAATGATGAACGAACACCGTAGTAACACCTACCAATACGTGTTGATTGTCTGTCGTATCACGACATTTGTGATTTCCCAAGAATTTTGGACTCTGCTTCGGAACTGTGTTATCAAACTTGGATAGTGAAAAGAGTGGAAGAGAGTCGGCTGCTTCAAATGGGTTTCTGTTTTTTTTAAAAAGAATGACCGGTGACTTCGTCAAGCGAAACTCAATATCTTATTGCTGAACTTACTGCATTATGTTCCTAAAATGAATTTTTTTTAAACGAAATTCAGTGGACAGTTAGCCCAAAGTTCCACCAGTGGCAATCCTCAGATGCTTGATGCTAATTCTATTGGATCTACATTTGTCAGGTATTTTCAGATCTTGAGAGCTGCACGCAGATGACAAAAATATGACAAGCTACACAAAATGCTACGAGGTGGAGACTTCTGAGTGTGACTTAAAACCGCTTACTCTATGGTCCATGGACAGTCACTTACCCCTCAACACCCCCAATTATGAAGTAATGCATAATGAAATAAATATTTATATATAATACATAAAAACTGAACTGGTCATTCTTTAGACTGTCACAAGCCTCTTAGTGAGGAAGAGATCTAACGAACCTTTTATTAGACCATTGAGGTCTCTACAAATTATGCACCCAGTGCAAAAATATCCATGTGATGCTGAAACCACCGACAATTTTTTTAAGTTTTTGCCCTGAAAGATACTCTAAAGCGCATAACTCTAATGAATGCTTTCGTATAGAACGAAACAAGAAGGTTTGTTAACAATGTTTCAATGATAAATGGCACACTGAGAGCGCCTAGAATCGGACCAGTAAGGGCCTACGAGACTACATCACTTTTGGGTTACTTAACAGCGTCTGAGATGAGAACTGATATCAACGTACAATACTGTGCAACACTCAACGACTCAGTAGCAACAGCTTATCAATAACGAAGAAACCGAAGACTGAGGATTTGTGCTCTAAAACGTGAATTTCAGATTTGTTTTATTAGAAATGCACACCCTGTAACGCACCGTCTAAATCTATGGTAATGGCCAATTCGCCTGCAATGCTCAAAAACTTACTCGATCTGCAAATACTTCAAGATCAGCCAGGGCTTCAGTTCACAAGACCACCACCCCATCGCAATTCTGCATATCATCATAAGTATATAATCGACTCTGTGTGTTCACTTCGTTGTTTTCTGTCCATATATCTATGGTCTGCATCAGTAGACATGTATGTCAGCGTTTCCCTCGGCATTCCTTCTCTCCTTCTTGAAAGTTTTTATTCATGATCACGATTATTTCTGCAAAATTAACCCATGATTGACACAAAGACAAGACCAGGTGAATATCCATTAGTTCACAGTTGTGTGGCAGTTAAGCATCACTAAAAACCACCGCTATGTTGCTGTCTATGATGATTGTACACTGTGGACTGTACTGCACGTTATCCGCCTTCCCAGTCGCTGTCGCAATCCATGTCATGTTATTCCCGTCTAATGTAAACACTTGGTTGAATGACATGCGGAGATGCGGCCGTTTTGTTGTTCCAGCATCCTCAGCAGAACTGTGACCACAGATCTGTACGTGCTACTGTGTTCACCTCACTCCGTCTGGGTGGAATGAAGATTGAGTATGTCTCAAAGCAAGATTATCGTTAGACGGTAGATCGTTCAGCTACCAAGATTATATGCACATAATTATATGTGTAGAGTGTTTATTGGATAAACTAACTCTGGAGTAATTTCAAAGTTGAAATCATATTTAACTGGTAAAATCTGCTTTCTCCTTGTTAAAATCGTACGTCTGTCTTCCAGTGAGAGTGCTTGGGGTGTGTGCTGATGCTTCATGTAATTTTGGTTAGTGTCAGAAAGACTTGTACACATTGTCCAGATCAGTGGTCAGCAACCTTGTACAAAATGAAAACTGGATACTACATCAGTGATTGAGCAGAAACCGTATTTATATAAAGATGAAGAATGAAAATAATAAACAATTTGTGATGTTCACTTTAACAAAACAACTAAAGTGTGAATTAAAAATAGAACATTTGAGTGCGCTGTCCAGAGTTGTTTATCAAAATTGACTGCGCAAGTTTTTAATCATGCTTCAGTTAGGTGGAAACTTGCACGAAAGGTTTTACCTATCACAAGTTATTCAATTGTTTGTACTCTCATCTCTACAGATAAAAAAGAAAACAAATCCTGCAGGCAAAATTGACCATTTTAAGAAACGAGGTAAGAGTCAGGATGGTAATGGATGTGACAGAGTTTTGGGAAGATTCTTACATGACGCAAACCTGGTCTGAACGAAGAACAATTTGAATTGTTGCTTATACTTGTTTTTCCTATTCATTTTACAAAACATGCATGTCACCCAAGCCCATTGATTCATAAATATACTTGTACCCGATTTGCTTTTCATCATGTAAGTATTAGCTAAAATCCTTTAGTTATAATGGAAAGTGCAATTAAAATTATTTTGTGCATAACATTACTATGACCTACAAGCGACTTCTACTTGCTGCGACAGTATTTTGCGGACAACTCGTATTGACTTAACTGCATAAAGTAATAATGTATATCCCGATGTAACCAATATGCTGGCTCATTACCACCAATTTGTATAGACCAACAACCCAAAAACACCTCAGTTTTATGTAGCTTACATCCGCTGCATCAGTTGACTGCAATTCGCATTTAGCCTATGAGGGCGAAATACATCTTGAGTTTCCGTCGTGTGAACTACTCGATAGAAGTTAAGGTGCGTGTTGAAGCTGTCGAACAGGATAATATCTAATCATTACTACACTGTCAACATTCACAAGTTATTGAAAACCAGAGACCAAACACGCTGACCCTATATTCTTCTGACGATCATGGAAAAAAGTGAGCGTAGACTAATACACAACCAGCCACCATAGTAGCACATGACAGCAACCTGTCTTTCGGCTGCATGTGGGCTGCACAAACATCGTTGTGGTATCCTGAGGATTGTGTGGAGTATAGCGGACACAGTCTGCATGTCGCTAGTTAAGAAATACTACGGTAAAAATGTTATACTACAGACTGAGTTTAAACATTGCTTGCCTGCGTAATATATCGCGTTTGTTCATAGTGGTTTTCAATTATTACTTAATGAACTTCAAAAGTCGGCCAACCCAAGACAGTTTTCGCACTGCAAAGGTTTAAGGTGAGCCAGTCTTAAGACGTTATCGATTTGGATATGACGACTTCACTGTTGTTCATTTAAGATATGGATAGTCGCTTACTCTAAGACTTCATTTAACCAGGTTATGTCGTTTAAGCGTCATCCAGAAATATATATATATGTATTATATTTTCATGAAGTCTGTTCTATTATTCGAAAACTATGACTATCCGGGAGGTGGCGTCAGAAAGGAGCCTCGTTCTTTATTAACTATCATTATTAAGGTGTGCCGGTTGGTCACAGTGAGGCTACACCTAGCAATGTTTTTTGTATGCTATAAAAGACATGTACTTCCTACTATGTGCTGACGCTTTGCCCTGGAAAATAAAACTGACCGAGTACATCTCGCTGTGAGGCTGCTATGGGTTAGTTGGCTACCGTGTGTTCAGATACTGTTAGTAACAACCGGTCACCCTATAAAATTAAAGAAGTAAATGTCACCTTGTGATACTGCAATTAAGGTGCTACAGATCTGGATGGTTGGAAAACTGCATGACAAAACAATGAAGGGCCGCATTTGGTGGCAATACTTCAGAATTTATAAACATCTGTATTTCAAGTTGTGCATAACTCCAGCTCGGAAAATTACCCTGAAACCGTTGATTGCGCCTTAAAAATTTATTTTAGCCTACAACATGCTCGTGTGTGGCTGTACTCCGTAGCCTCTGTTCTCCCTGCCATAGTGCATGTGTGCCCTGCGCGGAAAATGTGGGTATTATCTGTAGTCACATAGGCGTAATGCACGGACGCAGTAAATTTCGCAGGACACTTGGAGATATTTATAAGTCCACGACCTTAAAATGAATGTGTCGAAAGTAGCAGGCCCATTAAGCTGTATATTTTTGTTAAAAAGATGACTACATAAGGAATCACTTATGTCGGCCAAAATATGCGATGTCCATCATTAGATTTACCTACGGGTAATTTGTGTGAAGACGCACTTTTTAGCCTTATAGTGCTTCTTGCCAGATGTGCTGTGTTGAGGGCATCCTCAGCGTAAAAAATATTCTAGAATTTTCGCAATAGGTGAGTTATGTTATCAGCAATACCGTACTTAGTCATGTTAGCCTTTGAATAGAAATTCCCTGTACAACATTATCCTCCAAGTTAGTGTGCTTGCATATGTGCAAACGTTTCATTTGTTGCACTGTAATAGGTTTACGCTAATGGCAGTGTCGCCATCAGCATTCCCCAAAGATAACAAGATTCAAAAAGTTTGTTCTCTTTATGAAATTCAGTGAAAAGATGAGAACACGCAATTCATG
>QNGE01001236.1:43616-163381 GCA_008508345.1 Paragonimus westermani | reverse complement strand
CGTTTTCGGTGATCTTTCGGAGCAACCGGAAACGCATACTCCAGCTTGCTGAGGCTTTGACCATTAAACGTCACAGTCCGCCCCCTGTGTGCTCAAAAAACAATTTGTGTTGACGCTGTGGCTACCCTGGTAGTCAGCAGTCCCACAATTGTGATTTTCATTTTTGGTGTCTGTTTAATCCCTTGGGCCATGACTTCCACTCTGTGGAATTTTGACTCGTTTAAAATCAGTTACATGTCCATGTGTGACCAGAATGTACGAAATGTTACTCCAGAGAACATAGCATGAATTGCGTGTTCTCATGATTTTATTAATTATAAGAAGGTTTCATCCTTCACCTCTGGGAACGTAACCCCACCACTCCGCCGCTTGTGCGAATTTTCAAGGTTTACGCGATGTTCTGTGAACATTCGTGTTCTCTGGCACCTGACGCGCGGTTACGCCTGTCTGACGATTTAATCTGTATTAAGTGAAATCTGTGCAGTGGGTAAATGATCGGATACGTTTTTTTTGAATATTCACCTCTCCTCTCACTATGAATTCTATATTCTAGCAGCAGAAAGCCTGAAATTTCTGGAAGTGCTACTGCAGAGCGGAGGAACTGGCTTTGTGAAGAATGCACGTTTGATTTTATTAAGGCGTTTCTTGGATATTTATGCAAAGGTAAAGCGCTCAAAGTAGTATTTGTTTCTCGACTCTCCGAAATAATACGTATAACTTCTGAGTGAACGCATCAAACTCCAGGTAAACCCTACTTAGACCGTCTGATCAAATTCCGTCCCCGACTTTTATCAGACGTTTTATACAACGGTACACCAAATGCCTCAGTAACATGTGACCCTAACTCTATTCAGGACAATGAGTGCCACTCACGGCCTCCGTGAGCATCGCACGAGGTATTTGCGGACCACTGCGGGCCATTTTGGGCCATGAGAATATTCGGCTTCAGCTCTTAATTACCCCAACGAAAATGATGTATAAAATGTTACATTCCAACCACATTGCTTTTTACAAGGTATATTGCGTCAGTTAATAGCCGCCGTTTCGTTTCTGACCTAGATCTGTTTAAGCGTTAAGTCAAACAGATAAATAGAATATAAACTGGTAGATGAATATTTTGGTAAACTTGAGAGAAAAAATTAATTTGGTTGTGGTATCAGCCTGAGACCACAAATCACGTCCCGAAAGGTTCCTTTGGCTCACATGATGCTCACGCCGGCCCTACTTCTCGGTCTCCAGGACACGTGCACGGTTCCCGTACTGGCTGACACAAGTGTGTTTTCACGGTAGTTTAAATTGATTTATCTACGCGCACGCACCACACTGCCCACCGCCAAACAGCAAAAACGTGCGGGTCACTGTAGGAGATGTACGAAGTGTTAAAAAAAATTTTGAGGTTGGCTTGAAGTGAGATTAATGAAAATCAGGTGATTTTACTCTTAATGGCTTACATTTTTTCACCAGGTTTATTGAGGTTTGTGTAAACACAGTCGCAGGTCGTATCTTTTTTTAATGACTGTGTTAATAAGCTGTCTCAGTGAGTTGATATGGAGTTTGATGGTTTTGTTTGCACACAAGATCATAGCTTCGACTAGTCAGTTTTGTACATTCGAGTGCAAAACATGATGATTAAAATAAAATAATACACTGAGTAAAGCGGCAGCACACATGCACAAACGTGAGGGCATGTTCACGGACTATCGGGGCAGTGATATGGCTTTTCCAAATGTGCAAGTACTTATATGTAAATAACTAAGTATATATGCGCATATGAATATATATGCAATTATACTTGAGCTATTCTGATCGAGCCTGCAATTGACTGTAATCGTATTCGAATCTTCAGGAAGTTTTCTTTAAATTTGTTTTACCCCAATTCTTCTGTGATTGACCTACCTGCAAACACGTGCCACTTCAAACACATCCCTGTTCACTTGCACTTATTGACGTTGGATTGTTAACTGGAGGAACTTTGGAGTTAGCAGTTTATCGCCATTAAAAGCAGTTTTTTTTCTTCAGAAAATACCCCGTTACCGCAATCCGGACCGTCTTCGAGGTCGTACCGACCCTGAAGCATAAAGCAATTTGATGAAACCTGGATTTACGACCATAGGTAGGCTATGTTGTACAGATATTCCAAATACGGTGGCAGCCGCCACTGATATTTCACTAACAACCGGAGCACCAGCAACAGTATTAGTTGGAGAGCCAGTTTTATGCAGACGTACTTTAAGTGAGTGCTACCTTCTCACTGGAAAACTGCACTTGAGGACATGTGCCTCGATTTTGGTGGTACGTTCAGGATGATCGATCTGCAAGGTTTAAACAAGGTCTGGTCTTCTGTATCCAACAATCTCATACAGAAGTTGCTCTGACGTCAGTGTTTTTCGAAATGCTGCGAATGTATCGCTCAATTCTTCCTCTGGACTCAAAGACGATGATGGGCCCTCTTGGAGACTGTCGTGAAAAACATATTGATTCCGATCTCTATGGACCATTCGGATTAAAGGCTTTACTGCGTCCTCTCTCACTGTTAAAAAACAGTAACTGTGCCAGTGCCCAGTTGAGATGGTCCACCGATGGAGCATTTCTTCTCAACGCATCGAAAAAAACATGACCTATTTTTAGACTTTTTGTTCCACTTGAAATCGGAACCATTCACTGTAGGCACTATCGAAGCTATAGAGTGTAGTAGAGTTCCTGGTGAACTGTATTACCAAATGCCAGCGCTTATGACGTGGTGGTCTGCAGTGTGTGGCGAAGCGTACAGTACAGTGGAATCTTTGAAGCGTTATCTGCTATACCCATGCTTAAGGCTTTCGTAGGTGCCCCGAATTGTGTTCACGCTACTTCGGTTGTGATAAGTGCAAACAGGAAGTGATCTATGTTGTACGTCGTCTAACATTTCGAATCTTCAATTCCCCACTAAAAATCCACGATAACTTCTCTCCTTAGATCAATATGACTCACAATATTGGAGGTTTTTCCGTTAACATGATGTCACCATTTTCATCTGACTACGTGCATCTCGTATACTTTGTAGTAATGAAACGGAGGGTGAGTCTGTGGACTTTCAGTCCAATGGACTACAGTCGCTGTGCGATTGTGAATAACACCACGTTGATATCACATCACATTTCCGTTCTACGATGAGCCATTCCATGTCACCCCGCCCGATGTTGTCGGCCACTGACGTAGATTGAACGATAAAAGCAACTGAATTTCGCATGTCTCTAATGTATATATAACCAACTGTCTTGCGAGGCAAACTGGATCCTCGTAACTGACATTTTTTGGAGGTGTTGATAAGTATTCATATTTTACCCCACCTTACATTGCTTCTTGCATGTTTCGCTTTTGTGCATGGGCTACTCATTGCATTTGTTGATAACGTCAGTCAGCATTATGTAGCAGAAGAAATGATGTGTAATTTGCATTACATGGTGGGCCCACCCAACGACTTCCCGCTCGTTAGGCGATCGAGGAATTTCCTGCTTCCGTTCGACCTGTTTATTCTTTTTTAAGGCCTGTGTACACTCTTCTTCAAACCTTGCCCGGTGCAGCTGATTCACATGTGATCTTCTAGTTCCCTGAACACTCACCGATTGAGGGGCTATCTAGACTTTATCACCAGTCTACCACAACCTACCGTTGCTTTTAGTTACACAAGCTCCATTCATTCAGTAACCTGACAGTAACATTCGTCTATGTTACTATTTCATGCAGATCGCACTGTTATGCCTTTCAAACTGAAATGTGCAGCCTTCATTCCTCTTTATCTACATGGATGATTATAAATACGAGTTCTTTTGATCAGACAGGTTGTAGATCGATTAACAGTTAACTGCATGGTACATCATTTACGCTTCTCCAGATGTGAGAGGACTGTGGGAGTACTGACAGTCGATAAGACCGTTAGTTTGGATCTCTCCAGAGGCGTAGTGACCAGTTTGTCAACAATGACCTGCAGATTGCAAGCGTCGGAACTGCAAAGGGTTTACAGGTTGTCGTCTTCTATCGGCTTTTAACCAGTTGACACGCCACTTGCACAAACTGCAGTATACTTTAACCTACGAGAGATCAAGCTGGCTAAGTCATATGTCTCTGGCAGTGTTGTAAGCGGAAGTTTTCATTTGTTACCCACCACTTGTAGAGAAAAAATCCTTAGCATGAACGAGCGTAATTGACTCTGAGGAAAGTGTATGTCGCGTGTTGTCGTTTTGCACCCGCCAACACCTGGCTGTTTTGCTTGATTAAACGGAAGTATGTGACAAACGGACCGCAGCGGAATTAGTCCGGGGTTTGCATGTTCGACTACAGAAAAGTGATTATCAAACTAGCTACAAACGGTATTTACGATTAACAGAAGTAAGCTGACATTTTTGATGACGGATTTAACTCGCACACATAACGTTGGAATCGTAAAGTGTAGCGACTTCTTAGAATGGCTTAATTTTTGTTCTCGATTTTGGTACAGTTTGACAACCTCCGGTGGGGCATGTTTGTTTAGCCTAATTGTGTTCCCTATTTATGCCCGTTTGAAATCCTCTACACTTCCGTTTGGTGCGTGAAACGCAATGCGCCAACTGGTTGTAAAATTCCATCTTCCTAGGTCACGACAATATATATATATATATATATTACACCTCGATTTCTGGTTTATGAAATATTGTCATTGATAACTCATTAAATTCCGAGTAGAGTGTGATGCTCAGAATTAGGGACTTCGATTATCCCTAGAAATCGTACTTGAATTGAAACCTCCCACGCTAGTAATAAAGCCAAGACCTGGTACTGGCAGCAGTAAGCAATTGTTATTCATGGATTGAGACACCGAATTTATTGATGTACAACAGTATTAGAGAAATCACAGCCTGTCATTGGCTGATCTCATTAGCACATGTAACGTCATAAACTGTATGTTAATTGGTGGAATACGGAACAGATGAATTGACGAATAACGGAAGGCACAACACTAAGACCGTTCGTCCAATCCTGATGTTGTATCATTAACGCGATATTTGGATTGGCCGTCTGTCAGATCTTCTGTTGTGTCGGGGTTTGGATAATCGGTGAATCGAGATTTCCATCACATAAAGCTTTGTCAAACCATGTCCCACAATGCAGGGGACACACAGGCGGCAGCAAGAAACGTGCGAATCACGCGAATTCGGAGAATACTGAGGCGGATAACGAACAACGAGGTGAATTCTTCCTCGTTCAAACTGGGTTTATGAATTTGGTAGTAGAGGCATTGTGTCTAACATTTTTAAGTAGTTCCATGCTGGTTAACTGATGATTGTATGATTGTTGCAACCACCAGAAAGTACTCTTCATATGTATTCCGGCATGCGTTCCATGTTTGAAATTTTGTGGATGGTTTACTGCTTGAAAAAATAGCCAAGGATCTAGTATTACTGTTTACACTGAGATGTTTCCAGAGGAGATGAAGCTTTGACGGTCATTTGATGTAAATCCGCCAATGACCATAAGATCTCTGCAAATTGCATGAAAATTGGTCCGATCTTACTTCACTGAGTTTCCGCTTTGTCTGCAATGCTGTGGACGCCCTCTGATTTCTTATGCACACTAGCAATATTTTGATGACTGTCATCCCTTTACACCTCCCTTATTAGAGATTTCCCAAATGTGTTTTCAACAGTACTGCAGTGGCTTCACAATAACTGTGGTAACTGCCTCAAGAGTCCCGACACAAGCGACGTACGTAAAATTTTATACATAAAACGTATATATTCTATCCGATATTTTGAAAACATATTGTTTGGGTGATGTTGCTCTATTGACACACGTGGTGGGGTGGTGGTGGAAGAGTCGTAATTGGGTGGGCAGCTATATGGTGGGTTCACGGTGTGATAGCAGTGATACCAGTGGTGGGGTGTGTTGCATGTCTCACTGTCGCACCACATTAAAACGGTGACAGAGTGATATGAGTACAATCACTATCATCACTCACCAACTTGGCAGGGTGAAGGATGGATGTGCTGGTAGGATGGTGCTGTTTGAACAAATTGCCCGGAAATGGTCAAGTGGTTCTTTCAAAAAATCGCTATTCGCAAATCATCTTACGGTCATTGCTTGCCTATTTATCCTGTTGTACACCGCGTAGTTGTTGTGAGGATCGTTGCAGTAGCCTGGAACTTGTTACTGGGTCACTTCTTAAATGTTTGTTGTATTTCTATCCATTTCATTTTATAAAGTGATTCAGTGTAGTCCGTTTCATGGCAATGTTTTATTGGTGTTTTGACGTCTTTCAGCGAAAACTCAAAATTTGCGTTATCTGCTGCGTCCGAGCGCTTAGCTTTTGCTCTGCTGCGTTTACTCGCGGTTGCTCAAAATCAATGTCATTCAGGCTTGTTAACCAGACATACACGCCTGAGTGATCGCTGCCTTTCAGAAAGTAATATGGCTTTACCTAGTCTTAGTGTAAACGGTTATTTTATATTTCAACTCATCATGACAGTAATGATTTCATATTTGTAGACTGTTCTGCGTCTGTTTGTGACGAACCGATCATTCGTTTGTCAATCGCCGTTCATGATCAGATGACCAATGCTGCCATTGACACCAAAGTCATCATTGACACCGAATGTTTGAGTGGAACTGAAGACAAATCTGTCCTGTACTCTATAACAATTCTTTGAGCTGGCATTTACGTCACTTAGCCTGAATGTTGTTAAGCCAAAATCATTAGGTATATCTACAGCAACAGAGGCAATTTGAAAAGCGAAAGCGTCTCTAGCAACCCTGCATTTGCTCATGGATAAACTTTGAACGATGGATTCCGAGTTGAACTTAGATTCCAGAACATTGATGTAAATGCTTTGATGTTGTGAACATGGCAAGCTTGGTAGCGGGGACTAAATCTACTTCAGCGAACGTGGATCTCTCGGGTTCTCCAGGCAGAATTCCATGGTCTTCAGAAATATTGCAACAACCTTTCTCAAGTGAACCTTGTTGAACTGACTTTTTAAGAGCACCAGTTGGCAGTCGTGGACTATTTCATGTGTTAGGTTTAGCAAAATTCTGCTGTCTTTGTAATTGGTGTTTTTCTGCAAGAGGACTAAGGCAACGAATGCACGTAAATATCTCAGGGCAGTAGTGTTAGGGCTGGAAGAGAGAATGGGTAGACGTAGAGTGAATACTTCTTTTGCGTACGCAGCTGATCAGCACTCATAACGACTGCAATATTTGTGACGTTTCTGCGAGAGCTTTTACAAAGCAGATGAAACTGCACTCGGCATACATTTCCTGGTATCATTGCACCACTCAGTACGCGCACAACAATGAAAGACCAGCTCCGATTTGTCGTTGACGATTTGACGATGACTTGAGATTACGCCGTCAACCCAAACATCGTGTAAGACAATCTGTTCTTGAGTCACTAAACAGTGACATGATTTATGCATTCCCCTGGATTATATGCGCCTGGTGTGCCTTGGCCTCAATAAACAGCCAACCTATCTGTAGCACTCTGACCAGTTTCCTCCGTTGGCCGTTTGTCGCAAACATCCCCGAAGGTAGTTAATCACCGTATTCGGATGCCGAAGTTTCACCTGACGATTGATTTTCCCTGTAATTGACAATGTTGAACTGAGTTCGAGTGATGGAAGACTATTCAATTTCGTCAGTTTTTATTTTGTCTAAGATGAATACCCACGGGGGACTTTTGAATTACCTGCTGTACCAGAATGTTAGAATCTTCTCTGTTTCTTCCTATGTATTGTGCAGTCTGTCGTATGTCTTACATTCAGCAAAATGTTGAGAAACGCTGTGCAACAGATTGCAGACATCTACGGAACACACCAAGTGACTTACAATTTTCATGAAGCGATCCCTACTGCTGATGATTTACTTCGTAGTGGATCTCTGAATTCTTTCTCGGCTTTCCCATTCGGGTCCTACCTAGACAAGACTATAAGACCGGTACACTCACCTGCTGTACCAGCGAGACAAATTTCCCTTCGGTCAGTAGTGGAGCGGAAAGCAAATAAATTACCTGTAGCAGGCGACAGGAATGCTGCTTTCTACGTAACCATTAAGTTGCGGTCCCTAAAGTATAATTTTATCGGGCTGAAGCGTAGAGTTTACAGCAACGTTTCGCCGGACAAAGAGGTGAATATCAAAGGACAACCAGAATTAGCAACGCCCACCGACGGAGGTTTCTGTATGATTCAGCTATACGGTGGAATGAAAACCTGGTTTTATAAATGCATACCTTTGACAACATTCACATTTTCAGATGTGCTGGACAATCACGTCATGAAAGTTGTACAAAAATTCTGACGCTGATTGTAAATGCATTGCAAAAGGCTATGAGGGTTTTTCACTGCTTAACCCACTTTGCATTCTGTTGTATCATAGTAATATTGCAAACAGTCTGCTTTTTTACTCGGCATATGGTAATTGGAGTTATCATTAACACTCATTTTCAGATGCATCTGACAGTAGGGTTTACGAACAATTCGGAGGGCACTGAGCACACCTCTTGGTTCAGGAACAATGAGACAATGCGATGACCTGGTTTGTATGATAGGCAGCGCAACTCATTGCCAACACGTGAGTGTCTGGTACCAAAAGTTTCCGAACTGTGCGAAGCAAACTTGCACAAAATATATGTAAGCATGATGTGTCAAAAAGTCTTTCGATCATTAAAGGATGACAGTCATCAGAAACTGCAAGTTTTTGTGATCACTTAAAAATCAACAGTTTCTACGAACGATTAGTCATGCCAGATTTTGAACTAAAATATGACGGCCAGCGTTTGAAGACTGGGATTATTGCAGCAATGCAACTTGAGACATCCCAGAAAAGGAGCCTTGGATGCGGGCCCTTTAAATCTTTGTGTAACACTGTGAGACCACATCAGCCCAATGTGATTATTACCAGTTATGTTCTAGCAATTGCGCTCTTGTTGTGGTGACTACATGTTTCTATCCCCGTTAGTCGCTCATAGGATATCTAGCTTCTACGTTAGAGAACTCTAAAAAGAAGGGAACTCTTAAAAACATCCTGAGTAAGTGCAGTTCAAGAAGGTGTAGTTGCAGATTTATGTAAAAAACTTGAACGCCGGACTGATTCACTTGCGAGAGGAAGTGTGGGTTCTGTGATGCTTTTGAAAGTCTGTCACATGAACTGAAACAGTGCAATTTATCGAAAGAAACGGAATCCCCTGTCCGCCTGCCAGTTTATTCGGCTAATGGTATGGTTCTCTTCGGGTGTAGGCTGGAGGATGAACAACTGTACAACAAATTATTACAAAGGGTTACAAACGTCACGATTAATTTTCTGACTGTGCGTGTAACGCTCGTTGGCAAGAGCAGCTACAAGGCCTGTATTGCTTCCGTAATGGGGCTTCTAATACACTATGAACTGGTGAAGTGCGTAAATTGGTGGGGTGGGGATAAGAAAAAGTACTTTTGTGATACTCTGTTGACGAAGGCTGTAGTTGGAAAAACCCATTGTGTCTTGTGTAGCAACTTTTACTTTAATATATAACAATAAAATGTTCCGCCGGGGTTAAAAACTAAAAAGTCAAAGGTCGGGTTCAGCGGTGGATCCAAAAAACGAGGCGGTGTGTTCATCGTACGTGCAAACCACTGGAGTCCCTGCCACAAGCGAGTGAAAACAAAGGGAACTTTCCTGCTCTTCAAAGTAATTGTCTGATGCACTTTCACAGTAAAAGTGACACCTTCACTTTGTTGTCTGTGACAGGACCGAGAAATGCACGCAGTGAGTGCAGCCGGGGAGGCAAAATGCATAATTGCTTCCCTTCTAGCAGCCATTAGCGAATCGGTTAGAGGTGAATTAGGGTTGTTTAGGAAAGTTTTTCACCAGTAGTGTGTGGGTCGATAAAAATATACCTAACTGCGTGTGCGCCAGTATACTATTTATTTACTTAATACATCGGTTACACTATGAAAAGAAATGGCATTAAGATCGAAAAAGTGATCTTTATATGTATGAACTCGTTCTTTGTTCAGTCACACCCTAACAGCTTTGAGTATTCACGCGCGCTGCGTTCAAATTCACGCCCTGATTCTGCTTGTGATGTTTGCCGAAGCATTCATTCTGTCCAATCAACACCACAATAGTGCCGAAGTAGAAATTATTTCATTTATTACAATCTTGGTGGTTTTCCTAAGTGTTAGACAGTCGTTCTACCATTTATCGATTTGAGCAGCGTTTACCTACCGAACTTAGTCGTAGTGTATAAGAATCCTCGGAGAACGTAGACTTTTGCCAGCTTTCTCCATCCACTATGGCGTTTGTACCGGAACACGTGTTACAGCCGCTTCCTGTAATCAAGTTAGACTTTAGTAATCAAGACCAGTGATTTCAGACATACAAGACAACTTAACGGAAACCGGTATGCAAGATCCAAAGGCCGCGTTTTTACCTCTAGTGTTTTTGATCGCCTTCGGGACTGCGCAATTTTCAGCAACACTCCTAAAACGCAGGTGACACTACCTTTGCTCACCTTTAAACAAAGTATAACAGAGTTGCCCAGTGATGCACGAACTTTGTTGTCGATCACGAGAAGTTTGCCGATATGTGACGCTTATACAGATATATATGCTCATTTAAGGTTGGTTAGAAAAACTGTCAGTGCCGCTCCAGGCGATCGTTTATAGCATGTGACGTTTGTAGGAATCCAGCCTAAAGTTAATGGTTTACCCCCCAACGAATGCAAAAATGTTCACGATATGATCTGTACTCTGTCGCTTGAATGGGCCGATCGTAACGGAGCCATTTTTAGTTGGCGTGTGTGGAGATAGCAACAAACCGGAAGACGTCAACGTATATCTTTTAGACGTAATGCAAGAAATGCATGATTTGCTATGCAGTAGCATAGTGATCAGCAATATTTCAGTTACAGTCTGATTGAAAGTGGTAATCTGCGATACACTGGCTCTCTTGTAAATTCAACAAACGCGTGGGTACGGTGCATATTAGAGCTGTGATAAGTATGACCAACGAGGAGTATACCGCGAACTGGGTCGCCTCAAACATACGCATCGTTCAGCATCGAACTCTCTACCTTCTTNCGTATATCTTTTAGACGTAATGCAAGAAATGCATGATTTGCTATGCAGTAGCATAGTGATCAGCAATATTTCAGTTACAGTCTGATTGAAAGTGGTAATCTGCGATACACTGGCTCTCTTGTAAATTCAACAAACGCGTGGGTACGGTGCATATTAGAGCTGTGATAAGTATGACCAACGAGGAGTATACCGCGAACTGGGTCGCCTCAAACATACGCATCGTTCAGCATCGAACTCTCTACCTTCTTGTCCTCGTTTATGTCCTCATCGGTCGATATGATCTCCATTTTCCCATTGACTATACGCATTTGGTGCATCTGGTCGTTGTCCATTGTATGATTAATAACTGGATCAATAACTATATGATTGATAACTGGAGCGTTCGTTTAGGCCTACATGTACCCCAACACACACATAATCGGATTTTCCCTGCTAGCATGAATAAGTATAGATTACAGGAGAACCCAATGTGCTCTATAGTGATCATTTAGGATGGATTACATTTTTGACACACACACAACCTTAAATTACCACGAATATGTAACGCAGGTTGAGCTGCGTTACAAATCAATATGAATGGGCCAGATCATATTGCTTTGTCATTAGTCATCAGAACGTGGAAATATTTCACCAACTATTTATAAAATTTATCCTTATACCTCAAACCAATCAAATACTGAACGTATTTTACTTCGAAATCGTCGTAATTCATTTCTAACGAGGCCCTAATTAGTGCTAATGTAGCTGATATGTCAAAAAAGCTTATCGTGCGACCCTATGCACGCAATCGGCGGAAAAATAAGCAGAAAAAAGCATGAAATCAGAGTCAGTACGCTGGTGAATTGTGATTGGCTGCATGTCACCACATACGCACGGCTGCTGCTCGATATCACTGAGATGATGATGAAGGTGTTGTAATCTCACCGTGCGAGGCTCGAAGTCATAGGTTGGTGGGGACTGATCGATATGTGTTGGCTTGTCCATTGGATGCATCCATTGGACCATAGACGTAGTTGTGGCCGAAGCCGAATGACGCACTTAATCGTGGGTGGATATATGTGTCGACGCAAACGGATTCTAATCAATTCATACGGAGGTTGTTGGCAGCCCTCGAGGCGTTTATTAGGGAGTTGAGTTGGGATTTGTGTTCACCGTTCTGGGACGTGAATTTTCAAGCGCTACTCTATTACCACTACACAAAGTTTTGTGAAGGCAAATATGAGAGTATGAATAAGTAGAAATAATTGTGTATGCTTTTGTAGTGACCTGGAGATACCCCCGGTCTGCCTGCTATACAATGTGAGCTGAGATTTTAGAAAGGATTTCACAAATCGTACAGCAGGCAGACCGGAGGTATCTCCAGGTCACAACACTGTCTTCGAAAATGTTCTCCTTATAGCTGGTTTATGTCTTGGTGAGCCAGGTTTGTGTGCACTGGCTACGTTCATTACAGCATTGTGATCCTTAAACTACTTGACCGGGCGTTCTTATACTGATGGTGTTGTGCGACAGTGTGGTCAACTGTAGTTCACATGTACCTTCCTATTGTTCTTTACAGCAAGTTGAGAATGTGATAAAGTCGACGAACTTACAAGAATTTACTACAACTACTATCGAAGAAAACTGTCAATCGTTGGAAGCGGCGATGCATGTTAACAGTGGACTCCACTGATTGGTCTGATGATGGTATCCTTAAGACAATACAGGGGAGCAGTAAGTGTTTTCCCACGTGCTACGCAGGTACTAGCAGTTGGTCAACCGCAGGGGAATGTTCAGCAGTCTCCGAAGTGATAGAAGGTTTGAGAGAGTGGGTCCCAGAATATGAGATTCCCAGAAGAGTGGTTACAGCACTCTCACGAATAATTAATCCGTTGGCGAAACCTATGCCAACTGATGTTTGTTCTTTGATGAATACAACCCGTGATTGTCCTTCAGAATCAATGTTTGGTGAATAGTATACTCATTTTGGTTTGCAAACTGCGCTGGCACGCGGCGTCCCCTACAGAAACATGGTTTGCTGCCTACACCGCGCGTGCCCCCCTTCCCCTGACATGGTTTCTTCTCTGCCCCATCTTGTCAACCCTGTGTACCCTGTGGGCCAATCAGTTGTCTCCTCGATTTGCTGGTCTTCACTGGTTTTCACCTGCAATAAATGCGCAGCACACGTCGGAAGGACGCTTTCTCCCGAAACGAAAGCATGAGCGCAATGGTTGTTGATTTATCAGTTCTAAATCAGGAACATTTTGGGAATGTCTGGTCTCCACGACATTTCCAAACTTTGGATGCAGTTGGTTTGGAGGTCCTACGTTTTGAAGTTTGATCGGGTTTTCTCGTACCGTATCCGATCCACCGAACCCGATTTCGGTGATCATAAGAGACGTAGGGCTCATGCATTGCGCTCATTCACCGGTGTTCGAGAGATGGCCAACGCTCAAACGAGATGCTCAGCCTATTTCAACGTGAACCGGACGTGGACGGCGGATTTTGGGTAAAGAAATTCGTTGTGTTGCACGATCATCCGTGCGACGTGCTTGCTGCAAAATACGAGCCCTCAAGGCTTCGCCTCACTGAGGAAGAAATCAGAGAAATTCGACCGTGGCTGCTCAACGGCACAGTGTCATTCAACATCACGCAATGCATCCGGGAGCACTTCGATAAGAAGACAACGACGAAGGATGTGTGCAACCTACGAGAACGTTTGTTTCCCAAAATAAACACCGTTGGCTACCTAGGTCGTTTGCACGCCCAAATGAACACAACTGGTAAGTTTTACTACAACGCAGATGATGACAATTGATTGACACACTTCATGTTCATGAGTAAGGAGCAGACAGAATTTTGCCGACGCTACCCCGAAGTTATCGGTATAGACGCCACTTACAGGAGTTGTAATAAACGATATAATTTGTTTGTTTTAGTTGTTGTAGGTGCAAGTGGTCCTGACCCTTTCTGCTACCTTGGCGTGGTGGTCAGGCTTGCGTGCTGTTTTGATCCGGAGGGCTGTGCTGACTGTGACTACGGTCCTTGCGGGTTCAACCTTGTCAGATTGGCCAATGGGGAGCAGCCGGACAAAAAGCAAATGCGTGAGTGTCTGTGGGCTTCTATCCATTCTTTTCTTCGGCTTTGTTGGTGTGTTGTATGGTGAATGGTCTGCTTGGCTTTTCATAGTCCAATGAGAACTTTGCTTTTACTCCCCATCTTCTTTAGGTTGCACTAACATGCAATCCAATACTGCAATGCTTCTTGTATTACACTTCACAAAACTTTCTTCCTAGTTTAGATCTCATCATTGCAGCCTCTCTCTGTTTAGTTTCCGAGAGATAAGAGTTCCCCTTCCTTATTAGCCAATCAACTGGCTAACAAGCATTGGCCGGCTGGACACAAAGGTCCCACTAGCACACCTCCTGGTCTTATTCCTTCGGGTTTACACTGGATATGTGGTGTGCTGGTGGAACTGCAATTGGTGCAGCGCAATTCAGTTGCAGTGATGGATAAGCGCAGGCGTCCTTTGGCTTCGGTCACCGTGACAGGCTAATCCGAATCGGATGCCGCCAACCAGGTGCAAGTGGTATGAGCTCACCGGTTTGCTTCTGTTGGCTTGCAAATAAAACTACGGTAGCCGTTGCCATGTTTCTCTGGCTGTTCCTTCTCTTCAAGGGACCGGTGGAGACAAGGACAATGATCATGGACGACAGCGCGGCCATTCAAGCGGCCATTACACGGGAAATGCCGCACGTCTATCAACTACTGTTCCGGGTGCACATATTGCGGAACGTGCGCGAAAAAACTCCAAACGGCACTGTGAATAAGCGGTTCCTGGTTGCAATGCTGACGGGGAACCGCTAGAGGTAGGCTGCAGCATTAGCTATTATGCAGGCCACTATAGTGGCCTGCAAACATTGCTAATCGACTATAGTCGATTAGGAATGTTTGCACCATTTGCAACCAGAAACCGCACAGGCGCAATCAAACCAGGTTCACCTGTTCAGTCTATGTTGACCAATACTTGCATCTTTCTCACTTTCTTCATTCCCCTAGTTAATTTTGCATCGCTGGCTTCGCACTACTCTCGCACGTTGTTGGTTTAGTTTGCTTGAGCATGACAGCCGCAATTGTCTACCTCCATTCGATTTCAGCGTCTCTGATTGGTGTACATGGTGCAGTTTGGTGCAGAGTTTACAGTGCGTAGGTGGCAGCATTCGTTCGGGTTTGTCTATAGGATGTTGTCATCTTGTGCGCCACACAGATTTCGGCTTTCCTGATTGATGTACATGGTTCATTTCGACACACATACACCGCCTTATGTTTTCCACTACGAAAAATTTAGAACCATGTGCAAAAATCTTACGCGTGTGATGTGCATTCGCTGATTCATAGAATAATTCGCAACATATACCTGAGAGTTCAGATATATGGCAAGTAAAAAAATTTTTGCTTGGAAAACAATTTTGTAAGGGAATTATCCCCCGGTTTTTTTCATATAAGTTGAATCTACGTACATAAAATTGTGAAATTGCCGTATCCGCAATAACTCAACAACTATTTAGAACAGAACGCTCTAAGGTCAAAGAACTTTGGCCGTTTCAAACAAACTCGTTCAAATACCATGTTCAAAACTTTACTTTCGAAAATAGCACGTATTTTTTTAGTAACTTGAAAGGACGTTGCTCAAGGACGTAATCTTACGAGGTTTATCAGTGAATCATAATCCCGGGCATTACCGTAAACTACATCGACGAAGGCGAAAAGTACAATGAATTCACTGAGTGGTGGACGGAAGTGGAAAGCGACAGCTTCCGACGGTTTTGTTCCTTCAGATGGGGGAGCTTTGTGTCAAGGTTCTGATCAAACGTCGGAACCTTTCCTTGTTGTGGTGAAGAGCTAAAAATGAGAATAAATAAATGCACAACTTCGGCTATTCTACGTATAAGCCTCTATAGGATAAATATACGCGATTAGGTGTAAGGTATATGATAAAGGAACAAACAACTGGCTTTGCGTTGGAAGACATACTGGGGCACGGACTTAGTGATATAGTGGCGAACCGGGTGAGTTTCGAACGCAGCCACTGCCATGGCACTCACGGTATGTTCTGGCACAGAGTTACAGGCTTTACAGACCTGAACCGCGAAGAAGCCGTCGCTTGGCTCGGTTCTTATGTATTGACCACTTGAATTCAGGGACTTTCCTTTGAGTGAACTAATATCCGCAGGAGTGAGTATAGATCTGTATGGATATTCTGTGATACTCCGAATCACGTGCGCCGGGGTTTGATCACCTCTCATTCAGCAGTATTCCAGGGAGAAGAGGTTTAGTTTGTTAAGTCCCTCAAAGCAAGATTTTGCACTCAATCTACGAACTGCTTTCGCTGCACGCTTGTGAACATTTTCAGAATAAGGTTTTCATTCTGTAAGTGGGGAGACCAAAGAAGGGTCTCTTGCTCGCGATGAGGACGAACAAAGCCGTTAATCAGGTCATGAAAACATAATCACCCTGATTTTTCAAACAGACGCTTCGGAAGAGAAAGTGCACTGTTAGCTTTCTTGGCGCTTGCTCCAACATCAAAGGAAATCAACAGTTTGTATGGCACAACAAAGCCAAGGTCTTTTTGCTGTCTTTAACATGGAGTGGTACTTTGATTAGGAAATCAGGGAGATTACGCCCTTGTTTGATATGTGTATAAGTGCACTTGCTGATATTGAACTCAACGAAGTTTGTTTCAGACCATTTGTCAAGAACACTAATACCAGCTTGTAGGTAGTGATACCGGCCGACTTCCACTTCTCGAGCACTGTTCCCACAGCATCAGTCTGTGTAAACAGTATGCCCAGTGGGACATATAACTGCGCGGCCCCATTGACAGGCGATAAATTGGATACACTGTCGGGCCCGGGTATACGAGGTTCAGTCATTCAAAGTTTCATTGGCACAGCATTCGCTGTGTTTTCTGCCGTGGAAATTTCTCCAGAGGTGTTGACACTTCTTCTACGTAGCAGTCCGAGAGGCTGCTCCAAACACGGTGTTGTAGATGTCAGCTGGGATTTCAGAAGCCTAACCGTCGGAGTCACCGCGCCCTCGCGGGCCGGCTAGCTGGCGACATTGTTTCAGTCTTCAAGGTTTTTCGAGACGAATTTATACAAGCACTTTGAATCACTGGCGAAGCGCTGTATTAAGCGTCGCTGGAGTGCAAGTTTATCTTTCCTGACTATTTTGGTGCGTTGGTTTCGACGTCGCGCATAGAGACAATGATTATCTAGATCCATTAACTCTCTTAGGTGGGTCCACGGTGGACGCTTGACGTGGAATATCTTTAACTTCCAGCACCGCAATTGTTGTCGTGGTTTTCGGCGGCTTGCGGAGTAGAATGCTGTTGAAAATCTATGGTTTTGCCACTGGTATTAATAAAATGGTCACAAATTTCCCCTACACGCAGTATTGGGTGAAACTGATCTCATGAGACATCAGCTAGGTTCGCATTAAGCGTCTTTACCCCAATTCTTCTGCGGCTGTTTTTTGGAACGTTGTCTTCGGGTGTAAGTTCAGCACTACAAATGAAGTCAAAAGTTATTACGGCATGATGGTCCAAGCTGAGCGGGGCATTCGCTATTAAGTTGCTTGTCATCAGTTCCTCATTAGTGTGGACGTAATATAAACGGAAGGAAGCGTGGTCCCCGCGTCATCTGGTTTAGTTGATTACATGCTCCTTGGGGCCAGTATCTCAATCTACTAGAAGAAGTGTTGCAGACATTACATCGACGGGGCTCTTGTACGAGTAAATTTGTAAGTCAACTTGTGATGAGTTAAAGTCACTCATTGTTGGAGTTTATGGGTATCCTCGGGAAATGATACAGTTGAGTCCGTGTAAGATAGTCCCATCACGTTTAGAGAAACGACAGGGATGTCGACAACTTACACCAGCTGACAAACTGTCAGAGTTGACTAGCGCAATGGAGCATCGGGTGAATTCAGAGATGGTAGTGAACGCTGGGTGAGGCACAGGAGTAGCCCGGAGGGTGTTGCCGACATAAAGGACAACACCGAATCCTCTGACCACTGCGCAGTATAGGCGAGCCACTGTAGGTTGTCACGGAAGACTAATTTCTGTACCACATGGCAGTGGCGGTTTAGTATACTGTTACAAGACAGTAGAAGGTTACTGCGAAAAAGAGATGCAGAAAGCTTACGCTTGTGGTTAAATGCCAGACTTTTACAGAGGCAACACGAAAAACAACGCATCACTCAATATTTTCTTCCGTGCGTAATGAAGAAATAACAACTAATGAGTCAGCTGACTACAAATACAGTCTATTTATGATGGTGGAAATACAGAAACCCCACTGTCTTATGAGGACAGTACAAGTCCTGTGTCCTCCCACACTAACGATTATTCCTAACTCTACCAGCACACGTCTGGAATTTTTCTTGGATAAATTATGATAATTTGGGGATAAAATACGTTGAGGATTTTGTAAGAATGGAGCAGAAGGAGGAATTACGTCAGTCTTTGAATAGATAAGCTCGGTATTTCATGACCAGTGGCGTGTTGTTATGAAAGGCCTCAGGCATAATGCAATACAGATGGTACTGTGATCACAACTAGTCTATATGAGTACTATTATTGAAATGTTACAGAGGATTTTCTCACATGGTAAAAAAGTAGAGGTTACACATACTTCCTTTTTCTAAGTCAGCCACAATACAATCGTTCTTTTTCACCTACATCCTATCCGAATTTTCTGCAGAGGGTATTTCTTTTATTCAACATATTTTGTTTTTTTGAATATCTTTCTCCATGTACTGCTTTTTTGATATATTTTGCTTTGTTTTGATACACAGCCTACATCAGTTGGCTTCATGCAAAGTGAACAGCGCTTGTTCGAGCTGATGCGACATTACAATATACATCTGATGCGCGTGTCCAATTTCCTTGATGTGCCTGCTCCGCCTAGATGGAATTTCCAATAATGAGCTATTTGGTAACTGCGTTTTGAGCTGAATGTGATTGCAAATTTGTGAAAAGCCAGTCCCTTACTAACTGACAAAATTGTATCGAGTTTTGTCACGTAATTCACAATGCAGACCCAACTCCACACTCGGCTGATAACCTGGAGAAACGCAAACAGAAACCCTCAAAGAAGGGACACACTGTAATAACAAACACGCGGAGCAACGGTCGCTGCTCTGATTGCCCGTTACAATCGTACTTCACCTTCCACCAACGTGTAGACACCATGGGACGCTATTCTTACGGAACAGGAGGCTCCAGCAGTAATCCTATAAAAGGAAAACTCAATAACCAGCACGAGCCGAACGCTCAGTCATTCGTGCACATGGCTTACAAAAGCGGAAACGAGAACGGCGCTGCCACCACAGAGGCACGTACTGTCACAAAATTCCAGTTCAACGCGTGCACGCTTTTCACTTTCGACTGCACCCAACAAATACACATACCGTTGAGTTTTCGCTCGGCCTGCAGCTTCTCTTATCAATAGCTACCCCCCAAAGTTTTTAATATTGTTACTTTCACCTATTTGGCTTTTGATAAAGTAGCTACTGGTGTTGAACGTTTTACGTCTGTTGTGCGTTTTGTAAAAGGTCAGTGACCACGTCCCCCTTATTTATTTAGTCAGTTCTTGTTGATCTTCCTTCGTCTTACGTTGAAATTACTCTTGGGAGTGATTTTGAGCCTGGTTGGTGAGGGCTGACACGACTCATCAAGCTGCGCACGTGGCAAGCAATTCCTCCTGTGAATGTTAATCTTGGTGTATCACTAAATGTTGATATCGTGTTCTTGTAGAAGCTTATTCTCGTGCAGCTTTCTCTCCTTTATTCCCCACTGCTGGAAACTCGTTCGTATGTACCATTTCCTCCATTTGCACTTGACCACTCCGTCATTAATTGACTTATGCATTTGATCATATTTACGCTAACCGTTAGCTTCGAAACTTTAGGATGTGGTGGGTTCTATAGAGAGGTTTGCTGTTATTTTTTTCAATTCAGTTTAAAATAACTTTCTTGTACCCTCGTTTATCACTAATAACGAACTCTCCAGTACAACCGTCCTCCTTTTTGGATCTGAATCTGTCGCTACACGGGCTAGGAACTTATAGACGTTCGTTGCTTAGGGGCGCAACTACCTCGCATCCAACCTACCGGTAGACGTTACGAGTAGACTAAGCGTTGCTCAAAGAACCACTTGACTTCCGATGTTACCAGTCCTTGAATATTTTTGCTTTCTCATCGTGAACACGGAGCAAATGCCCTAGAGGACACTGCCTTGATCGAAATAGCTAGATTTGAGAAAAGAGGACCCAGGGTTTGGTTCGCAAAAATAGGACATGGATATGGCACTCCGCCAACCCATGAATAGCGCACAAGTTGAAATTACGTCTCAACGTAACCCCACACTGTGGCTGCAAGAGTTGTGCGAGTAAATTGCGGTCGTTCAAAAACAAAAGGTTCAATTACGACGATGGACGCCAGTAGATCAAGTAAGTTGCGCAGTGATCTCCAAACGAGTAAAACATTGCTCAAGGGCATAAGAACTGTGGGTAAGCTTCAAGATTGGGTGGAAGTTGTATTCAACTTGGCAAAATATAAAATTCGGACATCGGAATTTTCTAAAAAGACGTCCCTGACAGTTCCAGAAACCACGCGACACATCGTCTGCCAAATGCCTTCCCTGATAGTCGCGCCCTGTGATTGACATTGGAACCGTCTAGTTCACCTACCGTCAAGCCCCTTGTAAGCATTTACAACACATTGTTCTTGGGTGAGTCTCAACACAAATGAATGCTTTGTACCAGGGATCCTCTTAACGATGAAGGGCGTCCCACATAAATCTCTGAGTTGACCGGCCTCAGCGCAATGCACAGTCCAGCCGATGGACCAGTGGGTTCTTGGGATCTCATTGGCCGTCGCTAGCGCAGCATCGCCTATCTGGAAGTTGCGTCCCTGATCCAATCACTTTGTCAAGCCTGAAGATTGAGGGAGTAACCTTTTATCCAACCTCCTCAGAGTTCCAATGCCTATTTTCACCGTTCAGTGTATCCTTCAGTGAGGATTTCTTCAATTTTCATTCCGTCATTACCTCGAAGGCGTAGCAAGATGTTCAACGACAAAGCGGCAGAATCGGTACCATCAGGCATCAACAGTACCGTCGGGTGATCGTTGAGGATTCGTTCCGCCCCAGCCAGTAATATCAACAGAGTCACGTTCTCGGACGCCTGATTTACGCAAACTGCCTTCAGATTTCATCGGATGGATTTTGTCAGCTGCTCCCAGAACCCGCCTCTGTAACCAGCAAATGGTGAATCAAAATGTCATGTGATGGACCTTCACAGTAACTCATCATTCATATTGTTCCGGTCTAGCATTTCGCTTCAAATTTTGAGCTCCTCGTTGACGCCCACGGAGTTTGAACTGTTACTCTTTCCCTTTTTTTAACTCGATAACTTCTACAGGTCCGATGGGTTTAAATACGCTGGTCCAGAAATCCAGCGGTTGCCTGAAGAATTCGGGACCACCCAACCGCTCTAGCACAGGCAGCACGCTTCCAAATATGCGTGGTGCTTCACCCGCGGGATGATCACAGGATACCACATGCGTCCGCTACTTTGGGCCAGAAACATCAAGCGTGCCTGATAGTTTATTTACAACGAACCCGCAGAAACGTGTAACGGTATTGTCAGTTTAGTAAAACACGGTCATCGAATCCGTCCAAACTTATCACGTCTGTTTCACAGACGTGGATTCTGATTATTTTAATGTTTGTTGGCCTATACTTTGCCAGCTGCAATATCATCGTCGAAGAAGTAACCGGCTTAAAGGTGGCCGTCAGATAAGTGGGCACTGAGGTGCGCACATATTACAATCCACACTCAAATATAGTCGGTATATAGTGAACCAGACAACATGAGGGTTGTCAGTGACGAAGTGGGACATACTACCCATGTTTACACGGTCTTATACGGACTGTAGGTAGAAACAGTCACGAGACAACGTTGTGTGCAATCACTTTTGAGAGTGACATTTAGTCGACCGGTTTCTACCCGAAGCAGTGAAAAGCAAACGGGCAGAACATATAATTCAGATAAGTAACTAGCTCACAAGCGTGGCATGCGTTTGATTGCAATTCACTTTGTAACTTAGTGTGAAATACAGTGCGAACACAATATTATCGCGAATTACAAATTCATGTATATAACCCAAACCTCGCGAAACTGAGCGTTTCTGTAAACTAAAAGTGCGTACTTTACCGCTCATACTCCGACAGAAGCATTTTCACGAAGCAAAATCTATTACGAAGGCCAACATGGTGCCTCTATCGAAAAAAGAAAACCATTTTTCTGAATAAAGCGCAAATATGAGCTGTTTTAGACAGCCGATTTCCCTTATTCCGGCGCAATTATTGCACCCAATAAAGCCCATACGGTTGTCCTGAAATATGTACCTTGATATTCCACGGAACTTCTGAACATTTTTTGCTCCCGAAAGACTGCTTCCAACTAGTTTTGACCTACTGACACCATATGGGCAATCTACACAAGGATTATGGGCAACGACTTTGTGGACAAAGAGGGTGGGCATCAACACATTTAATATGTGATGACTGCGCTAACTGCGCCAGAAATTGATAACCTTGAGTGATAATTAGTGGCTTTTATTCTTCTACTCGAAAAGCAAGTTGGGTATCGAACTTCTTCACATCATTTTCCGTTCTTCCTACATCTGAACATTCGACTTTTAATCTTTTGAATCCGAGAATGTGGGTGTTCGCGAGATATCTACTAACAATTATTCGGTTGTTGATATTTATTGTTTGTCGCGGCTTCCCAATTCTTGGGGAAAGCGTCCCACGAGAGTTAGTCATCTTTTCGGTATCTCCGTGGAATATCTACCGGGCTGCTTGTAATCTGGGGTCTACTAACTGTCTTCCTCTATGGCCAACGGTAGGAAAGATAACTTGTCTTTGAAACGACTGGTGAGAAGGCGCTCGTAAGAAGTACCGTATTACGGTACTAATTGAGGTGGTAACCACGAAAAGTTAATCTAGTGACTCGAGTGTGAAGAGCCCTCAGAAATTGCACAACGGATGCGCCTGTACAGCAAAATTGACAACTACGCAGTACACCGTGATGGGGGACTATAAAAAGCAGCTGAGCTCACCCAAACAAACGTTTGTTTTCTGGACCAGAACAGAACGATTGTTCACGAATTGGGGAATGAAAGAAACGACAAACTACACGACGAACAATATTAGAGGCAAATTTCTGATCCTGACATCTGAAACTTTACTCTGCTCGGACTGAAAAATAAAGAAACGGTAGCAGTAGTTAAAGAGAGAATGGTGATGGTCAATGTAGTCTATTTAAATAAGGTAATAAAACGCAGGACCATCTCCAGCCACCAATGAGACTGAGCGCGGTAGTGTGAAAAATAATGAAGTGGACATGGACAAGACCAACACCTATCCCTGCGCAAACATAAGACCTCCTTTATTACGCCAGACACTACGTTGTCTACAGTATACCACTACTGAATCGCTGCTACGTCTCTAGTTAACACTTTATCCATTAACCATTGATTGCGTTCATGTGACACGCAAGCAAAGTTAAAACAAGGCACGTCCAGAAGTGAACTCAGGAGAAAGCCAGAGTTAACCAGTGCGAATTTCGCAGCATAGCTTGGTGGGTTAAATTGCGCAAACTGTCAGTAACCACACGGACATGCATACACATTAGCAGAACCTATTAGTAGTGAGAACCACCGTTCAGAAGTGACCTCAGAGTAGTCACAGGAACGTGGCCGGGAAAAAATAACCACTTCGTTCTACAGTGTACATTTTGGTGAAACATGCAAATATATTCAATTCAACTCAATTCGTTTCACAGGATAGATGACGGCCAGGAGCCAGAAAGTTCACATTTCTGCACCGACAAGCCCGAAGCTTACAACGCTTCAACTTCAGGTTTTCTGATCATAGTACGTTATAAATCGCCGACTACCAGCCTGTAGTTGACAAGCTGACTCACGCAGAATTTCAAATCACTGAAGTTGCCGAGACGCACTTCATTCTGATATCAGAGATGCGAAAATAGGTAGTTCACCGATGAACGCACTCAAAAACAACGGTCAGCAGGCAAAATCGCATACTTTATTCGTACCGGTTCAATTATGAGAAGCATTCCTTTTGGGCGACACGTCGCTTCATTGGCTGTTCGCGGCTCTCGTGTACGCTCCGTCTTGTATCATTTTACACTAATTACTCCACATCTCATTCACAAGCCATTTTGGTGGAGCACGGCATACCACAACAGTCTCAATGTTACATTGAAGTGGATTATTTATCCAATCCTTGACAGCACTCTCATTTCCAATGACACTGATCATCCCATACTTCAAGTCAGAAGCTTGAGCTTGCGATACAACAGAGCTTGTTCGCAGTCTACACTCCTCAACCTCTGTCAGAAAACCGCATTTTCAACACGCGCTTCACCACACGGGACGGCGCTAAACCCCCGTCTTTCAACAACGTTTCCTTTTTAACAAGCTAGTATGAACAGGCTAACTACCTCAGCGAATGGCCGCTCTTGGAAACGAAGGCTAAGTCGAACATTTCATTTGCAATAACAGTTCTTTTGGTCTGACATTCACACATCCACCATTGTGTAGTCACTAGAAACAGGTCCACATGACGTTACTGAATTTGATCAAGTGACATTCCTCATGGGCCCCAATTTCCTGGTTGAGCCTCAGCTAGTGTTGTCAAAATGCTCACATCCTTTGTTCTGCTGTGACAAATAAAAGAGTGTAAAGTGACCCCATAGTATTCGGGGGGTAAACTGTGAAAGTCTCCACGAACCCCCAGCAAAGTCTTCACCGTGAAACGGGTGAGGGAGGATTTACAGAGGTGAAATATTGCGTTATTTTGGCGGTACAATGCTGTAAACCACCAATCATTACTTGTGAAACACCTCGAAACTACATGGGGGCCGCAAGAATTCTTCTTCTCGGGTAATCGGGGGGAAAACGCTGTAGTCGTATTTTCTCAAATAGCACGTACTTAAAGTGAGACAAGTTTGGTTGTGAGCTCTCGGAAGACGTCTTTTTGTTCCTGATTGAGGCGCCGACAGGTTCACTGCTCGCGCCTTCCACCAGCTAGGAGACAAACTTACACTCCTTCAATTTTCCTGGAAGTCCATTTGTAATAATCCGATAATCTTGGTGAGCTTTCAGATCACAACTGATCGTAGCCGACTAGAAGTGACGGTGGATCGAAATGAAAAAAAGCTGTGGATGGTTGAAATGATAGGAGGGGCAAAAATTACCCGGGCTATATGCCACCAAAATGCTGTAATTATACCTCCCCCTACCCTTGATGTTCCCCCCATCTATAACCCCTCAAGAAAAACCTAATTAAACTGCGTAATTAAAAATGTGGAATGCAGTTTATTTCATTGACCGGTGATCTGTCAACGGGTTTGATGTTGGAAGCCCATATCACCCGGATCTAGCCAGTTTATCCGTCTCGATGTTTGGCAGTTTTCTCTGACCTGAAAGGCAACCAGTGATAAGAGGTTGCAGCACCGCTCTTGGGGGTTACACAGCGTACCAAGAACAGTAAAATGATAGTTTAACGGAACAAGTCAAAGCATTAATCTAACAATCCCTTGAATTGCAATAGCATGTAGTGTACCGCCATTTTGTTTTGCCACACACTCTCTTCCGCTTCCTTTTCAAGTCCTCGAACACGAGGGATGGACGCATCCGTGCAACGGGCTAGGGAGGGTGACCAACCAAAATCAGAGGTCAGCGGTCAGTGAGCATGAGGCCACCTCTGATTGGTGGGAAGTCCAGGACCGTGGGACCCTATATATATATATATATATATGGACAAGGCACGTTGAAAAACAACCTCTCTCGGTATCTGTGTTGTTGTTTATACATGTGTCCTGTTGACGCGTAACTTTTCTCTTTTGCGAGACTTTGGACGGAGCGTGTGCTATTTCTGTGATTGACTTTGTGGTATATTACAGAGTAGATGGGATTCTGATAACACGTTGGAACGGTTCCCAAAACAGTAGCTAACAACTTCTAATGGGAGATCGTTCCGGTGATTTATAGCCTTATGAGAGAAAGATTGTTGCTCCAAGAAGGTCCGGGGTCAAAGCTTCTTACCTTAACCCCTCCGACTACTATGAGCTACTGGGTTAAAGATTTACTGCAAAAGTCCTGCGCGGAAGAAGAACTGTGTAACAACTAATTTACCGCGGATCCTTCGAAACTCAAGTGAATGAAGATCACGAATTTCAAGACGAGGTTTGTAGGAAAAATGCCGTAAGCCAGGTGCGATTTTGGCAGTTACTCGCTAGACACGTTCTTTGGCGACTGAGTCTTTTTTCAAACCGGTGTATAAGAATTGATTAGTCTATTCAATCGATGGTCTTATATACGCCTGTCTTTGCGAGGAAAGGTTCTTTTGAACCTCCCAAGAGTCCCAGGTCCCTTCAAGGTGGCCATCCGGTGGTGGTAAGGGGGAACAAGCCAGACGACAATCAGGTTCATGGGTACCTTTGAAGGTCAACTTTTGCGATATCTGTTACACTTTGTGCATTGTGCACCACGAACAGGTTCCCGAAGTCCTCTCTAAGGGACATAGGTGAGCAGTGACCGTCGTTTGGAGAAAGGCTGCAGTCACCTGACGAGTACCTCATACGTCTAAGGCAAATCTGCGATGCGTTGGGATCACGAGATTTCCAGATTTTCAGATCATCAACATGAAAGGGGGCGTTGCTAGGAATGATTCCGTGTCGGTCGTCGAGGTTCATTAGATACAACAACAAATCAAGCATGGATCCTTGGGGAGTTTCAGTGAAGCTCGATGAGGCGGAAAAAATGGCAACTTCGGTCCTTACTCTGAGATCCCGGTAAACAAGGGATGTGATCCAGCGGAGAACCTCTCCTTGGTTCCCAAAGACTTCCAGTTCATGTACAAGGAGACTGTATGAGACACGGACAAAGGCTTTTGTAAGGCCGAAGAAGATAGCATCCGAAATGTGACCATCGTCTTTGACCCTTATCATGCTATCCATTATGATGAGCATAATTGCTATGCGTGCACCCTCGGGAGGAACGTCACGCTCAGTAGAGGAGAAAAGATTAGTTTGAGAAGAAGTGTTCAAGAATGATGCGTTTCAGCGGACGCTGCACTATCTCGCATGCGATGCTGTTGAGGCTGGCCGGCCGATAACTCGCAGGGGTTGACGATGGTCTGCCATAAATATAGGTGAAACAGTGACCTCTTTCCACGCCAAGTGTCTGTTTGAACAGATTGTGAAGATGCACCGTCGAACCAAGGGCTGCTTCTTTGGGGATCCGGGAATGGGTAGCGTCTGGTCCCATTGCACTGTAAGGAATGGTCTCAGCCGAGTGATTCTGCACGGTGAGCACAGATAAGTCGGCTGTCAGGAGTGAGTGTTGGAAGTTTCTCCTAGAGCGAATTGAATGCCAGTTTGACCGATGTGCATTGCAGAGTGATGACTAGTATTATTTGAAAACATCGGCAACCACGTGGGAGTTGAGAGGTTTCCTCGTTGGGGAGCTGCAGAGAAATCGCCAGAGGCTTAGTTATTCCTTGATGGTGTATGCACTTGGGACGAAAATTCTTACTCTCGAGGGGTGCTAGCAAGATTTTGATTGTATCTATTGAACACGACGGATTTACCGTTTGCACCTATTTCGTACAAACTGAATAATTTTTACATCCTCTGGTTTGCCCGTTACATCTTACTTGAAGAGTAGACGAGATAGTTAATCAAGAAGACGACGTGTGTTTCGCGGAAGCAGTGCACGCAAGAAGAAATTCCACGGTTTGCCAGAAACGAGCGCCTCGTCCGCCTGGTGAGCGGCGATTTCAAACGAAAGGTAGTTTGAGTTGAGTGAGTCAGATGCGAGGTTGGGTTTACTTAAAAATGTTTTTAATACGTCATTCTGTTTCCTATAACTTTTGGAATGAAGCCCCCGTTACAGCCTTCTGGAGACAGTGACAGGTAAAACCGAAATCTATTAACATATGGTCACTATGCCCCGGCGGTGGTCTGTTGACGACTTCTACTAGATGAATTTTCGTGTTAACCAGATCAAGCATGGGGGTGTCTCTTCCGGTCGGTGTCTTGCAAGTGGTTCGATATGCTGTGGGCAGGCTGTCTTACGGACCACCATTGCCGATGATTTCAAAACTCTGTAGTCAGAGTCCCCTTGAGAAGCAGCAATATAGTTGCGTCCGGGTGCGTTAAAGTCACCCACAATAAGAAGATAGAGGAAAATCCGGGTAGACGTGAGACAGCTTAGAGTGGCAAGACTGGCCCCGTTGTCGAGTGCGCTGAATGGCCAAAAACGGTATATAACGTCGACAGTGATCGCGTCACGACTAAGAAGCCGAAGTTTGAATCAGAATTCGTCGCACTCCCCTGGGGAGTTAAACTCCCTTACGACTGTTGACACCGGCAGCTTCTGACATAGGAAGACAGCACAACTTCCCATGTGTCCACGATGAGAGTCCGCTTGGTGGAATGAGTACCCAGTATGTGCGGAAAGCCAGGTCACTGGTAGGCCGAGAATATGACGGTTAGTGTCGTGGTGCGACTGTCTGATTTTCGATAGTTTGTTCAAAGAGTTCATATAATTATCATATAAGCAGTTGAGGGCTACTTCTTCATTTGACTGCGTACAAGGGGAGACAAAATGGCATGAGGAGGAGCTTAAGAAAGCAGTCTTAGTAGCGAGGGAGAGTGTTTACACGGCGGCAGATTTCCATGAGTTCCCTTGGAATGTGGCGACTGTTTTATCACTGCCTGCACGCGTTTGAGCGTCTTTGTGGGATACTTCCCCCAATTCTGTTGGTCCAAGGTCGCTGACCTTTGAACCGCCCTCGCTTCCTGAACAACTGAAAGGTGAGTTGCAATTCTGTACCCCCGAAAAGTCGGGTGGGGTTTTAGACTGACAGAAAACTTTCGGCGAGACAAACTTGATCCAGCCGACAAAAACGTGGCCGGAATGAGCCATGTACGAGCCTTTCTGGATGCAGGGTATGACACAAGAAGACTCGCTGGGTTATCAAGCATCAGGGTAGATAATTTTTAACGGGATGTTTTGAGATAAAATGACTGGGAGAGTAGAAGAAGAGTGGTGGTCTCCAATTTCCTTGAGAATCGCTCTTTCAGAGCCGTGCAGAATGATGTAGGCAACAGCCTCTGGTGTGCATGGGTGACTAGGTTCAATCATTTGGAGGCACTGGTCCCCTTGAGAACAGGGTTATATACTCTCACGTTACCTTGAAGTTTGAGGTCAGTTTTGATATATGACCTTATTCTGTTATGTGGAGAGCGCTTCTACAGCCCCTTGCAGTAACAGATCCAGTGGGACTTCTTCTCGATTGGCGCAAATTTTCTCCGGTCCAATCTTTTCATATAGTACTTCCCTCATGACACTCTCTGTGGGAAACGTCACAAGAGGTCCTAGTGACTTCCTGGTATCTTTGGAGCGAAGTCGGCTGGCAGAAACCAAGTTTATCAGCTTTTAAGAGAAAGGCGTGTTTGACACCTCTCTGGCTTGTTCACCTGGAGGAAATGTGTGCGGAGGTCGTTCCCACAAACCAAGCCGCCTATCCTGGACTCCTCTGTTCCCCAAGTTTGTTCCGGATTCCTCAGTTTGAACTGTGGGCAAAGCTACTGCCTTACGAGCAACCGCCACGTTTGGAGGGGAGAGCGCAATACACTAATTCGGCGGGCACAACTCTGATTTCATATAAGATTAAGCTTCCTGAGTTTCATTCAGAGATCTTTCAGCATTCGCCCCAAACAATGCATTAAAATTCTCAGACGCCTTGCAAATACACTTGCAAGCGTTTTGTCTCTACTCGCTGGGAGTGATAAGCAGTGAGACAGTTATGGCCTCGGACAGATTATAGTCTTCTTGGAGAACATCTGGTGTGGATGTGTGGCCTTTTTAAATGAGTAAACGGAGCGCAATGGTCCACCTTGAAGAAGCACTTGTTTGGCAGCAGTTTTGGCGTTTCTGGTACTGCATACCGTTTTGAACAGTGACGCGGCAGCCAAATCGGCCACAAACACACGATATCTTCTATCCACCAATGCTGCTAGATCTCGCGCGTACTATTGCGTTATAGTTTGTGAATAGAGGTAACAAGTTTTAACGTTAGAAGGAGCGACAAGCGACCGGGACAAAACGCAAAGCTAGGAAGCAATGAAAATGAGAATACACCTAATCAGGGTATAACTGACAAATGAAACACGTTAAATGTAGACGAAAACGGTATGAATATCAACAATTTCAGTCAGAATTCGGGTTTCTCAGTAATAAATTCAATTAAGTTCGGTTCAGGGGACAGACGACGGCCAAGAGCCAGAATATCCAGTTTCTTGCGTCAATACACCCGGAGATTTCAACACCCCAACTTCGGGCTTTCTATTTTCAACATTAGGTGTCCTCCCGCAACTTCAATGCAAAAGAAGAACAGGGCATCGGTTGATGCACAGGCCTACAGAACTGTTGCTGCTACTGGTGAGAAATCGCACGCACATGAGAAGAATTCAGCATCAACACTCACCGGTGTCTAGTCATAAGTACTATCGTGTAAGTTCCAGCATCAATACTAGTCACTGCCTACCTGTACTTCCTAACTCACACATCTATCAATACTGACGCGTACATTCTTTGCAAGCCAAAACGTATGGCAGATCTGAATTCGTGATAGCCGGCGCGCCGAACCACTCCCTCATGGTGCTGACTGGGCGATCTTGGTGTAAACCTTGGCTGGCCAGGCTTTCTTTTTTCTTCAAGTTGGGCCAACCACCCTACTTGATTTGAAAATACTCATTACAATCGATCAAAACAATAGAATTACCGCCAGCACCTCTGTGCGGGCATCTGCCAGTACACAGGATAGGCGAGCGAAGAACAACTGTTCAGAAGGTGGCCAGATCTGTGAATGGAATGCTCGCTTGTCAGCGCATACTCGTATGTACCGACGCAAGAATGGTCCAGAAAGAGAATTAGACATCTAGCTTGTCAGTCTTTGACTTCATCGACTGTGATCGCAACTTTCCCACCAAAATTGGTCTCGGTCAACACAGAGGACCTGCCCATCCCGTCGAAAGCAACCATGAGAGACTCACGTACATTAAAGACGCCAGAATAAATTGAGATCAAAAAATCGGCTTCTATTATGGAGCGTGCAGATGCATTGGCCCCGTCGTGCCCCATTCGAAGCGAACTTCATCGTCGGCCCCGGTCACATTTTCCAGGTAGTACTCTGGAGAGCAATCGGACGCGTCCGCATACACTAAATTGGCAGAGGAATACTGTTCTCATTGCCAATCCGGCCACCATCTCGCAAACTAACATGACGTCGGATATTGGGCCCCAACCCGCTGAACACTCCAATTGGTTTACTTTTTTGATCCAAACGGTGATTGCCAGCTGGAGTTTAATGGCGAGTCTTTCTTACATACCGATAAACTACTAGCTATTGCTCGCGGTCTTCAGGCAGGTGTTTTCACGATGGTAAATGTTGAGTCACTGTTGAACCTGCACAAGCTTTTCCGTACACCTCGCACTAATCATCCGACGACGTGCTCTTATTAACGTAGGATTCCAAGCGACCAGAAAACGCATGCGGGGAGTTAACTATGCAGCGTTTCAAACGCTGTACCGCCAGCGTCTACGCTTTTTTGGCAAGTAGAGAACTGCCTACAAGATGCATCATGGCCTTCCGGATGGTTCTAACGAATACTGGTCAAAAGTATTATCAGCGCACCCACACCCTGATGGGCGACCATCTCGCTTGATTCCGCCCCCGGACTGGTCTTTGGTTGAATTGATTGCCAGAGAAGTGTCACGCAACCTGAGGTATGTGGAAACACAGCTCCCGGTTTGGACAAGCTTTTGCGTAAACATTTGAAATGTATGAAAGCAGACGCCCTGGCCGGATACCTCAACCTTTTTTTGTTAACTTAAGGCTGCCCGATCCATCTGCGCTGCTCTCACATTAACCTTGTGTCGAAAGCCGACGATTATCATCCCCCACTGAGCTTGGACCTATCGCGGTTTCTACAACGCCGATGTGTTGTTTTCGCAAGATATTGGCTGGTCGTTGGAATACGCACTGCATCTGCACGCTCTTCAGTTTGCTTTCCTACACCGTGACGGTTACCTCAGAGCGACCTCACTGCCCCATGCATTGCTACGAAACTCATGCACAAAGTCTCAATAATAATAATAATAATAATAATAATAATAATAATAATAATAATAATAATAATAATAATAATAATAATAATGGTGTGTTTCTCAACGCATTTGGGAGAAACACGCCCAGATAAGCGTGATCAGTACACACATTTAGGGCGAACCCCATACCACACATAATTGTTAATTGTACAATACACCAATTATGGAAATAGAGTAATAAGACGGACGAAATAATACAAGAAAACTCTAGTTTATGAAGAGGCAGTTGGTTTATTTGCTCCTGAAACGATGGTTCTCAAAATTTTCAATAGTCGATAAAAACTGTTGAGTTGTTACATCAATTCTTGCTTCACAAGGTTAACGTTGGCCTTATGTCCAAGGGCATGAGAGAAAAAAGATTTTTCAGGGTGGATAAAATGACCACTCGGAGAATTTTGCCATCAGTTGATGTAGACGGTCTCAGAAAATATGTAGAAACCTTTTGGAAGCTGAAGGGAGATAGGTGGGTCCCAATTTTTCCGGAGAGACGGACGATCTTCTGGACTGGACCACGTTATTTCCTCAAATCAACGGAATTTCACGAATTATCCACCCAGGACGGGATATTGATTTTCCGGACGTTATGGAATGTTGTCTTGCGTTAGAATTTATCGTGGAATCAAGAATGGAAAGCAAAATTACGTGATAAGCAGAAGAACGTAAAATGATCATGAGAAGTATGACGAATAATGGAATCTGATATTTTCTGACTAAATCTTTTATATAGAATTTGTAATGTTGTGTTAGTTAATAAAATACATATCTCTAACAGATAATTGTAATCGTATAACGCGAAAAGTGATCGATTCACAGATTTTCCTAGTATATGACTACGGCCGAATTGTGATGTCGATTTAGTATGTACGGCCGTTATGTAGAATGGAAAAGATTTTTAGCAACACGAGATGTGTGTGAGGCTTTTATCGACCTGTTCAAAGCGTTCGATTTTATCTCACAGAACACGATCATCAGATCGGCCGAATATTAAGGTACCCCTCCACCTCTAACGCGTTACAATGCCGACTCCTATCGGAATGCCTTCGTCACGCCCGGCGGTTCTGTTTTCTGGTCCCGGCGTAGCGTTTGCCATTGCAACCCGCTGTCCTTGCCTCTTTTCATCGACCTGAGCTTAGCTACCAGTTTTACGACACTGATAAACGGTTTCGTTTATGGTGACGATCTGATCCTCCTATCCGAAAATCTTACGCGTCTCTCCGAGAAGGTTGCGGCCGCTGTTGGTGTCTTGCAATTATCCTGGGTGCAGATCAACGCGCGCAAGGCGAAGCTCATGATCATCCTCGGTGACCACAGACAGAATGTGACCAATATCTTCAATGAGTCTACTCAGTTTGGTTCGGATACCATCCGCTCGCCAGGCGCCTCTGGCACAATGACACACCCAGGTATCTCGTTCACCTGGAAAGGTGAAACATTTCCCACTCATAGTCTGCAGCTTCCCGTGATTCTGAATGAAACCACCGAAGCGCCGTTGAGGCCGCATCAACGCCTAAATCTCCTGAGACATCTGATTCCGAAGATGAATTAGTCGTTAGCATTGAACCGAGTCTACCGAAACACTCATAGCGGTGGGCTGTACATTTCGCCAGTTTGTTCAGCAGCGGCTCCTCCTTCCTAAAGACATACCTATCAGCTAAATCTACACTTCCAATTAGTTCACTGCCGTGGTAAGTGAGGTCAACCAAAAGGCTTCGCTCATATTCCGCAATCAAGCCCGATCATTAATGATGCGCAATGATCTCGACACAGCCACTTGGCCAAAGGCCCGGCGAAACGACTGCGTAATTTGGGCTATACGGTCTTCAAGGATCTGCGAATACCAGCGGCGAGCTCGTTTATCAAACCAGGCGTGATCGCTGCTGATGACGGCGCTGCTGTGGTGATTGACTTCAGTTTAGTGGACGACGACCGAAGCCAGCCTGCCTGAACAGACAAGGTTGCAAAATACAGAACTGGCTACCATAATGCAGCCATTCAGTCGGTCCTCCATACCATGAGCTGTGATGTGTACTCCGTTTCTCATTCACCCACGGTCATCTCATTTCGCGTATCATATTCTCCTCTTCATGTGTTTACTGACTGTTCTGGGTATCCTAAAATCCTACGACACATTTATGCGGGGAACCTGGCGTTAAATGTTGCCACCTTTCTGACAGTTATCCCACTGAGAGGTGCATTTTTCTGTCCTGATACGTGAGCCTTGAGTGTGATAGAACCTCTGTGCGATGTAGAACTTTTGATACTGTGAGACGGACTGTTTGTTGTACTCCAATTTTATTGCGAGTTTTGTATTCTTCTTTCACTTTTATGCAGTCTGTTCGGTACATACCACACGACTAACCTTTCATTCGATGTTTGGACTATTAACAGTTACCAAGTTTACGTGAGGACTTGCCTACTGTCCAGTGTTGCCAGCAATGCAGCGCCCAATATTTGACTGAGAGCTTATTGCCAAATTCTATCCTTCACCTTTCTGTTGCTCAATATTGGCGTCACCGTTTGTTCCCAATTCGAATGAAGGTGTATATATTGCTCTTCAAAATATCCGACAAAGTAGTAGTGTAGTGAGGATTGGCGGTCGCACTATGCTGCTTACATCACCGCTATCCAGTAGCGACGCGACATCATGGGTCGAAATAGCCGCGAAACAAACACGGGAGAGATACGGGAATGATCACTGGGGGGCAGCATCATATGGAATGGCTTTTGCCACATGAAAGAACTGAGAATTGGTGTCCAAAGCGACCGGTACATCCCCAGAATGATGTGGTGTGCAAATGAGTGTTTTTATCCGCAGTCCGGTTGAAACGCATAACTCGTACATTGGTTTCCCCTAATAACCCACTTCTGTGCCATCCGTCTTCTCGGCTCATAGCAATAGTAATAGTAGTATTGAGACGGAGTGTCAGGTAAAAATTAATAAACATCTCTCAAGTTTGGTACTGATAGCCTAGAGGTGAAGTATGTCAAACTTGTCCAAGAACATTGGGGAAGGTAGATATACTTTATTACAGGAACATGAGAAAATGAAAAAATATATGCATAAGTGCAAATGTGACAACTCTTGTGCTCATCGGAAACGATCTTCCACAGGATAGATACTATCTCAAGGGAGGGACGGAAAGCTTTCTAGCCATGCTTTCTGCAGCGCATCCTGCTTTATACGGGCTGCTATTTGTTTGCTGTTCTATTTTCAGTCTGGCAGGTGTTGAAGTTGTGTCCGTGTGTACATTATTCGACGCACTTCATTCCTCTTGAATTTCCTGGGGTGGAAGATCCGGGTGGGATTTGTGCCTGATGAACTTATTTCACCAGTTACGACTGCTGCCCTGGATCACACAAACAGACGCATAGCCGTTACTCTGGAGAGACCAGACGATCACTTTTTTCCACCGCAGCCTGGCCATAGGGTCACCTTATTCTGGGGATAGCATACTCGGAAAACTGGTGAGGGTTAGCAGCATCAAATTACAACTCTGGGCAGATGCCGTATATCCCAATGGGATATTGGTCCTCAGGCACAGTAACAGGAAGTGGGTAGAAAGCGTGGGTTGGGGCCACCGCATGTTGGTGGGTACATCAAGGGTGAACGGAAACTAAAACTGAAGATGTAAAATTACGTTGGCACGTTTGTGAATCTTACGCATAAGTGTTTTTTACTTCGCTCCAGATCAATCTTTGCGGCTGTAGTTGGGCGAACTATTAGGTTCCGCTTACTTCACCTCTGTGCCACATGACTACTGGCTGTCTGTTTCGAACATAAACGCACACACGCGTGCAGACATCTTATTACGTGTTGGTGTGCGAGGGTGTATTCACTCATTCAAGAACGCATGACGGTTGCTCACTCTCACTTGCAGATATGCCAAAAGACGGCGAACATACTTCAAACAAACAGCCACAATAACACGAGGATTATGTCATATCAGGGGATGAATGTTCCTATTCCTGATGCATTTCTCTCTCGAACTATTCAACCAAAGTAGCCAGAATCACAGATTCAGTTACCCTGTTCCGTGAGCTACCGCTCCTTTTCATAGAACACTCAGCTCTGATAGACGTATTGGCACGTGTTGTGCTCGGAATCAACGGGTGAGCCTTTAGGTGAAGCCTTTCTGTGGCTGAGAACAGGGCCCCCAGGTGACATCAGGAAAACCATGCTGAACTTTACACGCCTTGAGTATGTCTTGTTGTGCGTATGTACATCTTCTACAAGGCCAGAACTTTCACGTCGTACCTAATTGGTTACTAACGCCTGCGTGATACATCGCGACTGTGACTGGCCAGATTCTAACTCTTTCACTGATTTAACGTCCTTTGTGCAAGTGTGATGGGCAGATTACATACATGCTAATATACACTCGTTAACCCTGCCTTACGTTCTTATTTACGACACAGTAGGCTCCCATGAAGCTGTCTGTGTCCCGAGGAAAATAGATTGAGCTTGTCCAGTCTAGATACATAGTACATATCTTCCATTTCACCAATCATCCTGGTGACCAGTCTTTGGACTTCCTCCAGATACTGTCTTTTTTGAAGTCCGGGTTCCGTGCCTGAACACAATACTGTGTGTGCGGTCTCATGAACGCCTTACATAATGGTGTAAATATACCAGAGTCCCTGGAAGAGATAGGTCACTTGGATTGAGAGAAGACCGCCATAGCCTCTTCGCAGCAAAACACACTTCGGGCGGTCGGTTTGAAATTGCCACGTAGACGGATCATCAGATCTCTACTTTATCTTCTTAGCTAATTCACACATGCTCATTCACCGCGGGGGAAAACGGCAGGCTTCTGTTCCGTTGGAGCTAAGTAAACCAATGCATTCACCAAAGTTAAATGGGAGGTCTCAGGCATCCGACCATGCGGTCAACTGAATGAGATCCGCCTGGAGGTCCGATCGATTAGGATTGCAGACGATCTTCACGCTGTCAGCAAACACGCAACAGGACGTATTCCGTTGCCGAGTCGAGTCATCAATATGTACCAAAAGCGGCATACGCCCCAGCACATAGGCTTGTGATGCCCCGCTAAGAACACTCTGGACTTCTTGAAGCCCCCCAAACAGACCAAATGAATGTCCTATCTGGAAAGAAATTCTTAACCCATTCGAGAACTTCTGGCCCCATGCAACAATACTTAAGCCCTTCCGGGAGCTGTCGGTGGCTGATTGAATCAAACGCTTTGCAAAAGTAAAAATAACAAACTTCCACCTGCTATTCCTTGCCTAATCACTTGGTTATTTGGTTCAGAAAGCCGATGAGGCTTGACGGACACGGCCGTTTTGCACAAGGCCATGTCGATTGGCATTTTGGAAGTTTTTATTAGACAGAACCTATTCAAACAATCTTTGATTACTCTCGCATACTTTCAACGGGACACAGATCAGGCTATTAGGGCGATAGTTTGTGGTTTTCGGTTTTGCGCCTTTATTGTCAATGGCAATCACAGTGCAAACATCCCAGTCTTCAACAACCCTCCATTGGTTTGGTGACAAACCGATCGGTGCAGCTAACAGATACGTCAAACTCTCGTCCGATGGACGGACCAGGGTGACGTGAATACCACCTGCTTCCAAGGAATTTGATGAATCCAGTGACAGGAAAATGGTCTGCACCTCAGAAGCTGGGGTTGAAATCTTTGCATCGAAGCTGCGTTCAGTCTGGCCCTCACTGTTGTCGAAATTTTGAGATTTTCTTCCCGGAGTACGCTGGCAAAATATCGACTCGGATGGCCCGCTTTCTTCTGATCATCAGCCAAGAATTCACCTTCATCCGTGGTGGGATTGCCAACGCGTTTGATGGAAGCAGGGTTTGACTGAATGTTGCCGTGGGACAGCTTCGGGGTAGATTTGGCCTTCCGCACCAGTTCTGTTCCACGCATTAACCTAGACTTTTTGCTTACCCATGAAGCCCAAAATCCCCTGTAAGCTTGAAGCGCTTCCGTCAGATCTGTTCTCTCCTTTGTGCTCTAAGGACAGATGATCTGCACCAAAGTGGTCTAACCCTGTTGTATTTACTAACCGTATGCTTAGAGAGCGCTGTTAGCATAGCCAAATTCAGATTCATTAAGCTCCGGGAATTCTCTATAGGAGAACTGTTCCTAGACGGCTCTCACTGCAATGTCGTTCTCTCCTCCAGAAGTTCATGTATTACGACCTTTCTGTAGCTTCTAGCTCACTTTTCCGGCATTACCTTCCACTTGATACAGTACTGTTATCTCAGCATCGCGTGATTGCTTTTACCTGTGGGAGAACAAACTTCTGAGACAAGTGTCTGGTTTTCACTTCTGGATGCTACGAGATCCAGCAGCCAGTCTTCCTGCCCTGACCTGAACTTGGTAGCTTGCTGAACACGTTGTTGCGAGAAGTTTTTATGGAGACGCTTCAGAAGTTTTTCCTGAAACTACTATCCGTAGAGAACTCACGCTGCCAGCCAACCCACGGTATACTCAGGTCGCCTAGCAGTAGGACCGAACGTTACCCTCCGTAGATTACATCGACGGTGCTGAGTAACACGTTTCCTTTTTCACTGGTAGCACCAGAGCTTCTAGATACACAGAGTACGGACGTGCGAGTTGGTGCATCGGACATGAAACATCCCATCAGCTGTTCTTCAACAGTTTAAAGGTTCTTACCAGTAACATGGGCATAATTTATCCCAATTAGCACTCACCCCCGGGCTTTCCGTTCTTCCTATCCTCCCTTTGGTAGGTCACCCTTAAAGGGAACAGTTGTTCAGTCGTTATTCTCTGTTTGAGCCACGTTCTAGTGACGGCGACTACATCAAATCCTTCCGCTTCGATGTTCAGCTTGGCCTATTCGTCGCCAACCCTCCATGCATTTGTATACAGGATACAGATCCGTCCATTTTGAGAGCATGTTATCATTGAGATGGGTTCTCCAGGTGGTGATCTCGAGGGAGTCATCCGTTTTTTGTGGTGGTGTGTCGAGGAGTTTACTTCCCGCCGTCTCGCCTGGGAATGGCTGGGTGGTCGCCCCTCCGACAATAGGACTTGCAATACAGCTGATCAGGAGTTTGTCCCGAATCGGCTGAAGAGACTTGATCTGTGTTGTATTGTGGTCTTCTCTGATAACAGACTGACATGCAATATCGTGATGGCCTTTCTGCACAGATGGGCCCGTATCTTGGTGGTCTTTTCGCGCCGTTAAGCCATCAGGAGCGATCATGAAGCGATTGTTAGTTCTTTTGTCTCCAGATTTCATCAAGGGGAGGGCGCGGTGAATTGGATTTCAAACCCTGACCATCGCCGGCCTCAGTGATTCTGGCATTCGTGTGTGACCCCTCTGTTTGCTTACCCTGACTATTGTCTTCATACCTGTGAGCCTGAACAAAGTCACCGGGTTGTACTTGATGGATTCTATTCTAGCCCTACTACCACTAAAGTTGGGTTTGGGGATGTAATGGACGACCAGGTACCGTGTTGAACCGACAGCCCCCCCCCCGAGATATCTCTCTACTTGCTGCAACTTCTCGCCAATAACCGGAGTACCCAACTTGATACCTTGGACCAGAGCAAGATTTCTTCCGTCCACCTCCGGTGCTTTATTGAGTCGGTCTTTAGCGCACAGCTTCTTTTCGGCTGCCACAACTCCAGGGCGAGTATCTGGGTGTGCACGTGCTATGATTTTGCATTCACAGCCTTGATCTAATTTTGATTCTTGAGTAGATAGGCTTCTAACCAATTCGGGGTAATCTTGAGAACATCGTTAGGCTCACCATCCCCTGAGACGACCAAGAGAGACGCTTCGATCATCATTGGAAGAGTGTCTCCTAGTGGATTCACCTGTGAATCGTAGTTTAATAGTTCACAAGATTTGGCCATTGATGTGATTGTGTCTACAGACACAGCATTAGGCGCAGGAAACGTGGGCGCAGATTTGCTCCCGACACCCACGAGGTCAACGGCTTCACTGTGTTTTAGTATAGACTGTGTGGTTATACGTGGCTCGATCAACGGCTACTTAACGACCTACGTCTGAATGTGACAGGAACTGAGCCTACGCACCTGTTACACACCCATTTTAACTCGGAGACCCCTTATAAATATTGAATGCATACCGCGTGAACAGTGAGCACCGGGCGTGGAATGCCAACAGGCTTGTGACACAAGATATCACGGCTACTCGTCGCGAAATGACACGCTCTGCGATCGCACTTGCTAAACCCTATGTGACCACGAGTCAAGTATATCATTTTTGCAGTTCGATGGAATGAGCACGAAATAATGTCCATAACGTTGACAAAGTCGCTACAGAAAAAAATGAGAATATCAGACAGGGTTTAACGATCGGACAAAAAGTGGCCGGGGTAGGGCTGTACGGGAAGTCCTGCAAAAAGAATAAGAGGTTGAGATGTTAATTAACGGTTAGCAGGCGCAAAAGTACTGAGGTAGCAACCTGGATGTAACTAGAAAACGGTTTTTTATGGAGATTAAAGGAGGGCAAAAGAAAACCCGGTTGGAATTTGATTCAATCGCGGTGCTAGCATTAGGACCCGCCGACCTTCTGCTAGGATGTCAGGAGGGTTTCTTTTTAATCTCCTTGTCTTGCATTCGTCCGAGAATGCCGCACAGTTATTCAGAAGCATTCCTCTGTACGCAAGGAGAGGTCCCTCAAATTGAAGGTGTACAGATCAGCCACGCGTCTGGCTGTTAGGTCAAGAGGCCTCTCTCCCAGCCAATGGACGGGGTAACTTAACATGTCCCACAAAATTTACTTTGGTTTGCGGTTACTTATTTACGATACGCCGTATTCCACGAGGTGATATGGGGAGGACCTCAGGGCAGGTTTCCTTGCTCCAAATGAGTATAGATTTTGGTTCCGTCTTATGATCCTCAAAGAGTGACCAACACAAATTTACTCTACAATTCGTCATTCCCAATGGACCGTCAGCAGCTAGAATGTGCTGCCAATGCAGGTGGAGCTGATACCCACTGACGTGACCTTCAAGCAGCCCTTGGATTCGCACGTGATATCGCGCATGAACGAAAACACACAACGCCCTGGTGTTGCACTCACCAAGAAGAATGTCAGCTGCACGCAAAGGAAAGACTGCAACAAGAATGAAAGAGGAGGCTCTCAGAGAAGGAAGTTGTTTATGGGGACGCTTCCCCACAACACTTCCAACTGAGCTACCCAAATCGGTCATAGTATTCCTATTCTTTCTGGACGTCATGAAGATCGTTGTCGCTAGTAGAATGCTTGCCATACGACCAAAACCCACCTGGTCTTTTGGTAACCCTGCCAGAAATGTTCAGCGTCCAGAAAGTGGTGGGAAAGTGTTGGCTTTGAAGCCCGCCCAAGTCCGCCGAAAAGCGTGCCCTTCGATCGTCTACGGCAAAAAGAGATGAGACGTAAGCAGCGGACCAAGAATAATTCACGAACTTCGACAGATCGAAAGCTACAACTGCAGACTAACGTCGTAGATTCCGCGCTTGGATTTTTACTCAGATTGGTGTGCCTGTGGTAGAAAGCAGAGACGCCGTATCTTCAGCCTCCGTAAAGGGCATCTTAGCAGCGAAAAGACATTTTCGGAGTTACTTGTCTCCAAAACCACCAAACGGGCCCATGGAACTTCCTTTCTGCTGAAAATTAAAAAATGACTTCGCCTGCTGAGATTGCCTTCCGCGATTCAAAGAACATTTCATTGAACCGTCTCATTAGGTGTTTCAATCAGTGGCCCCACAACACTGCGCAAATTTCACTCCATCAAACCCTGCACCTCGCGGACAAGAAGGTCAAATTTTCTGTAGGTGAAAGCTCCGAAACACCCTCTCAAAAATCGGAATTTAACAGGGACGAAAAGGTCGCAATTTGCGACACGAAGAATGTTTCTCAAGCTTCTGGCAAGGTCGAAGAAATTCGCACAAGTTGCGGTTTCTCGCCCGCAGCCCCAATGGAGCGCCGTCAGAACAACTCCGAGGAAAAGATGTAATATTCCAATTGGGTCAATCACAAGTTACAGTGCACACAATGTCTAACGTTCGCAATCGAGCACAAATAGGTCTACTTCACAGAATAGGAAAAACCACGAATCAAAAAGAAACGTGTATTAACGCAACTCGGATACCGAGAGAGTTCGATCAACAACGTGTCCTTGTGCATATATATATATATATACGGGGTCCCACGGTCCGGGAGTTCCCACCAATCTGACGTGGTCTCACGCCCACTGACCGCCGACTTCGGGTTCTGGTTGGTCAACGTCCTCAGCCCGTTGCACGGACGCGGCCAACCCACGTGTTCGAGGACCTGAAAGGGAGCGGAAGGGAGGATGTGTGACAAAACAAAATGGCGGCGCACTATATGTTACTACAAAGACCGAGTTCAAACACAATGCACTCCTTAATTCCCGGTCTTCCTTCCCTAGCTCCTACTTACATTCTCCTTTCTCTTCTTGCAAAGTCCAACGAGGAAGTAGCTTCTTATTGGATGTATACCAACTGTTTGTGTCTGTTTAATAAACTGCCGGACATGACACAATTAATTCGTGACGCCCAAACACATGTTTGCTCTCACAAATATCTAGTTTACAGGTGGCATCAGTGACGGTGGACTGAGTGCGCCCGGGTATTTGGTTTACCGGGTTGACTTCACCAGGGGGAGAATGAGGAATTCTGCGATTTTCCTTCAGAACTATCTCCCGACACACATGGTTATCGGCGGATTCCACTCCTCTGACTAATGTGAAGCTCTGTGGCTTTGACTGGCACTGCGTAGCCACGACTCACTCCCAGCGAGGTTTATTTGTCGTTTATCCCCACCCGACGTCTTCGACGACGACAACCTTCTCGTAAACCTGACTAACTTCCTAGGGTTCCGACGCTTCACTCCCCCAAAATAAACTGACCATCAGTTTCTCACCAGGACTGTGAAAGCGGATTCTCAATTTCCTTATCTGCGCTGACACGACGGACAGCGTTGACATAGCACATCAACGCTCCGACGCGGCATCGTTCTGATCAGGTTTCGTTTCTGCTCGACCTAGTCATCACCAATGCGAGTCACCTAGTAGACAGGGTGACCAACAAGCCACTGCTGGGACACTGTGAGTATTCTCTGCTAACCTTTGATCTTACCTGTTACTGGTTTCAGCAACCAGCAAAAATTTTCACAGTCCGAAATATTGACCAGGCTGATCTTAATTGCCTGAGAAGCCAACTAGTTGCACTTTCTCTATCATAACTCCGTGGACTAGAACTACCGAGCGTTTCCGATCGCAACTGAGAAGGCGGAAGACTTATTTATACCGTGCAAACTGTGTACTTCCCTTTCTCACTCACCCCTCCCGTGCAGAATGCGTCGTCGCCTCGATGAGCATTCTTATTTATTCGTGAAGCATAAGCTCACGAGAAACTTGGGCGATTCATGCTTTTTAACGTTGTTTGAAATAGTTGTGGGCGGGAAACCTGTGAACACACCAGACATATTCAAAGATCCCCGTCAGTGCCTGCGGGAGCGAAAACTTATTTAAGCATGTGGGACAACTACGGAAGATTAAACTTCTAGCTCCTTTGCGACTGTCGACTGGGGGACTTCACCTGACTCCCTAGTTCTGGCCGAACTATTCGATGAGCACTACTCAACGATCTGCAACGTCGCACTGCCTAGTTGGCATCCTATCCCACCACTGCATGATTTCCGGCAACACTCGTTATCGCCGGAGTTTCCGGGCTAGATGGTGAATATCTTCTGCTCGAAGTTAATTCATACAGTGCAATAGGTCTCGACGAGGCTCCTCACGGAATTCTCAAGGAGGCAGCTGCTAGCCTGGCAGTTGGTTAAAGAGACACTGCAGACTAGCAGTCTCACTAGTGCATAGAAAGAGACGACGGTCACGTCCATATTTAGAGCGGGCCGCCTGTAATCTTTGATTAGCTATCGGCTAGTCAACCTTACTGGCACTCCGTGGAAGATAATGAAGCGTTTACTTAAGCGTACCATCCTCAGCCACTTTCTACCGAACCATTTTTTCCACCCCACCAAGTATGGCTACCTTTCTAACCGGCCATGCATAACGAATGCTCATTTTGAGAGATAGTCTGAAAGAAGCCAAAGTCAGTGGCTACATATCAGGTGCTATGTTCTTTGGCTTCGCCAAGGCTTCTGGCCATTTTCCACAAGGCCCCATAAAACACAAACTGGAAGCCTATGGTATTCAAGCAGAGGTTCTTGGCTTGATTGTCTCTTGTCTTGATGGTGGAACTTTCAGAGTTGGAAACGGAACAGACCGATCTCTTCCTCTGGGATTTCCTAAAGGATCAGTGTCGGGTCATCTGGTTAGGGGCCTGAGGAATGTCGTATACCAGTTTAAATGTGAAATTCATTTGGATTTCGACGAGTTGTCCGATAACTCCTCAGAATGGATCTCGTAGAACAGCTATCCACTGAAGCGAATGATGACGACTGGCGAGAACGTCACAGAAAGCTTTTCACGGGTCGTTCTCGCAGCTCCCTTAGACGGCAGTTCTTGTATTGTAGAGTTATCAACCTCCGAAACAACCACTCTTTTTTGGTCTTTAGCAGCTCTTCTAGGGATCTCTCTATAACATTGCTTGATCCTCATTTCCCCAAAAACTCATTATGCAGGTAAACTTACTCAATTCATGATATTCACTGTAATCCCCAAGAACACTGCTATACCCCGTTTTCAATGATTTCCTTTCAGATCAACAGACGCCCGCTTGGTACTGAACAAGAAAAGCCGACTGGGCCCGGAAACCCTGGGCCTCTGCCTCGGATCATTGTATCAATTGCCGAATCGTTTATCCCGGCGTCGAAATGATCAGTTAAAAGGCTCATACAACCGGTAGCTTCGGCATCCTAACTGCATGTCCTATATATTCTAATGTTTTACGTTCGTGACTGAAGAGAGTAAACGAAACGTTAACATCTCGCGATGTATGTCCTCTATCCCTATTGGAGGACTGGTAATAATGAATAGTAAAGGAACTTCCTGTAAATCACCGCAAGTCCTATAGTCTGATTTGACATGTATTAACAAAGTGAGTTGTGAGCCAATCAACTTCAGGGGTCGCGACCTTGAGGGTGTCCCTTCCGTTATTGGTCCAATTACCCATATCTAAAAGGTGGCTCGAAGGAACGTGCATACTCACATGCAGATGCATTCACAGTTGTGCAAACGCGTGGAACTGTGTACACGCATGTATAGTTTTTGATTAGATTGCACGTTCGAGGACGATCAGTGATAATCAGCCTTCCATCTATTGCGTGACACTCCTGCAACGAACACCATCCTTTGTATCATCCCAGCTATATCTCGAGACATCATGGGGCATCCTTGGTCGTGACTATGTCTTCTGTAAGCTGGTTTTAATAGAACGCAGTGAGCGGAAGTGCGATAGGACTGTATCACAACTTGTTTGCATGCTTCAACCGTTTATAACCACATTAAAAAAGCTCTAAGCTTTTGGTCATAATAAAACCACGTAACTTCCTCACCTCAAAACACAAGGCACAAACGTACCCGGGCGTGATTGGTGTCGTGAGTTTACTAGACGTAATTTCATTATTTATAATGTACATTGCTCTATTTAAAGAACACGGATGGAGCGGTTGTGGATGTCTTATTGAAAGACTTTGAAGCTTGGTGTGGCTGACAAACCCTGCGCCACGCGGGCCTCGCAAATCTACGTAGACTCAACTGCCCTCGCCTGAATATGAAACCTGCCTTTCCTCGAGCACTTAAGGGGCGTCTGTTGAACTGCACATCCTGATCACGAGAGTTCCTAATACGGTGAAAAATAGTTTAATTGTATGTTGCTCGGGGCAATTGAAAGACGCTGATTTTCTACACACTGACAAACACGACATTGTCAACGACTTGTGACCTATTGGACTAAACTGGATGATGTGACGGCCACACCTCCAGTCATTTATATCATGCAGTCCAGTAGGTATGAGTTTGAAAAGTCACTATCTGCTAGTCCATTTGTTTGCAGGTTGGAAGAAGGTTAGCGTCTCTCTTCGGAAAAGGCACCAGTTTTGGTGCATCGCCACCCACCCGCTGTTTTGCGGTACAGGCTTTTGGGCTAAAGGTTTTGGTTGAGAACCCCAATCGTTCTCCTGTCTAGGTATGAGCGTTCCAGCAGTATATCAACCCAGATACAACCATGAATATTCACAACACCAATAATTCCACACTGCACTGGATGTCTCCTAGTATAAACCGAGTCTTCTTGTCTGTTGCACACAGCAAGTGGATGGGCAAAAACATGCAACTGTTGACCCCAACCCTACTGTCCTATCGAATTTAGCTCTCGAGCCCTTTCATACTTCCAATCTTGGTGATTACTGTGCAGGTCCCATTATATATATATATATAGCCAATCCTGGCAACGCTGTGTTGATAAGTCCCACCTTTTACTATTCAGCCTCTGATCTCCGTCGTGTCTTGCTCAGACATAGAATGCGAATTAGTATAGGTTTCTTTAACGTTCGCACTCTAGAACAAATAGGTCGACAGACCGCTCTCGCACCAACGTTAGAATCGTTGAATGTCGATGTATTTCAGACACTAGGTTCGAGGCCGTAAACTTCTGGAACTGACGGCACCCGCGCTATCTACCCGATACTGGTTCTACACTTCGAGAGATACGACAACCGCCGCTAATGATCAGGATAAAGTAGGTATAGACCTCAGCACGAAGTCTAAAGCCGCATTGGTAGATTGGATTTTTGTTAACAGTAGGCTTTGTGCCGTCCGCTTGACGGATTCGGTTAAGACCAGCTCTTTTTGCAAAACTTTCAAGAATCTTTTCATTTTGTCTGCTTATGCTCCAGTTGACTGTAGTGACGTCGGTGTCAAGGACGCCTCCAACTCGGATCTGGCTGTAATCCTTCGGTCGATGTATGGTTCTTATGTGGTCATTCTGGCCGGAAATATGAACTCGTAGTTGGGTCGCCTTGGTGAGGTCGAGTCTCGTTTGGGTGGCAGGTTGAGGGTAGCGTCACATCACTGGGATAATAGTGAGCAGCTGTGTGTTGGGCACGAACTATTCTTATTCAGCACTAGTTTCGGACACCCTTCACACCAGTGTTATAGTTGGCGACCTCCTTCTCCGAACCAGACTTGGTCTCAGGTAGACCATGTTGTTATGGGTGGCGGGGCTCCATTCAGGACTGTCGTCCTTATTTGAGTACATATTTGGACTCATGCGTTGGTGCATTGCCGTTTGGTTCTTACTTCTGCTGGGCGACGACCTTACCGGCAGCGGTGACTGGCTGCTGAGAAAGCAGATGTGGCTTCAGTAAAGCATGAGTACCAAAGTAAACTAGAAAACAAGTTTACTAGCACTCACTCCAAATATCCTCATAGGTGCTGGATCCAAGTCTCACAGGCTATTCGTGAACCAGGTACTGTATCATGCAGCACGGTGGTTCGCAGGTTTTACAAACGTTGGATTTCGGAGGAATTTCTAGAGTTAAATACCAGACGCAACATTCTTCCTGGTAGTTTAGGAGAGCTTTCCGTGGGAAACTAGCGTAGCCTGGTCGCTGGTCGGAAGGCTTGGCTAATGGGAAAAGTTAAAGAAATGGCACATACTTTTTCTCCAAAGAATACCGGCAGACTGTTCATGCTTATCCATGTTATGGGTCTCAGGGGGCCGCCTTTCAGTGAAAATATCGGCGAGGCAGATGGTACACTCATCCGTTATGTCCAGGAGATTAGAACGTTGGATAGAACACTTCGAAGGTCAATTTACCTGGTGTCCTGCTCCTGCCGTTTTTCCGCTACAAACTGTTAATCTAGCACCCTGGTCGGTAGATTCAGGACCAGTGGCCAAGATAGGTGTGCAATTACATTCCGAAAATTTGCAAGGTGAGCAGATGGTGACGTGACTAGAGGGTTAGCCACTATAGTTCGGGTTTGTCCTCCAGGCTGGGGACCTCGCGACTCACAGGGTTGGTGGCTGGAGACGTTAGGTGAGTTGGCGGTCGGTCGGGCTCGGTGGCATGAATGTCGTCGTTGTTTGGTCAAGTCATCCGAAAAAGAACGGTGGTTACCTTCTCATGGACATTATCAACATGGTGAAGAGGTGTGAAGATCACCTAAGACTGCTTTGCTAAATGATCACGCAGTTTTTCCACGTCTGTTCTGCGGAAGTTCATGCGATTGCTAAACTTCGAGCAGATCAGGCCCGTGCTGCAAATGAATTCAAACAAGACGAGTGTTGCCGCGATTTAAAGGTTATCAACCATTAACTTCTCGTTAGTAAACAGGTAGTCCCGCTGCGACAGTTTATGGCCACTACTCCACCGGGTGAAACCAGAGATGTGTCTCGTAAAGTCCAATGCCTCAACTGTGTGAGAAACTCGTGTGGACTGAATTTTCGATGCCTGCGTAGGAGGAAGCTGAGAAGTTAATTGGACAAGGCTGCGTTGATCCTGACGGTGGTGCACGAAGAGGCGGATTCATGAGTTGCGGGTGACTCCAAGAGGAACTTGACGAGATTCCTACAAGCTCCAAGCACTGCGTTGTTGTTATCCCATTCTCGGATGGGGATTTGATGTTAAGTGCTAGATGCTATAGATCTTGTGTTCAACAATCTTTTGGGTGGGTTTATCGAATGATTTGAAGAATGTCTGTGAAACGTCTGGTGAGGTCACAAATCGCATAGCAAAAATTCGGTGGTGTTTGCCGGCGTGCACCATCTGTGACTTCGGCATCATCTCAGTCTTCATGTGAAAGGTTGAATCTACGGTACCACTATGAAGGCAGTTCTACTGTACGACGGCGAAATCTGATCGATTCGCGCGGAGGATGTTGATAGAGTATCTGTTTTTGACCATCGGTGTCTCCGAAACATTGGCGACGTGATGGTAACAATATGTCACGAATGACGAAGTTCGCCGACTTGTCTTGGGAACGAAAGGACTGTCAACTCCTAAGCATAACGATATCCTCCCACGAGTTTCTTTCGCTTGGTCGCATCTTTCGAGTGCCGCACGCCACCTATCACATCGTGTTATGTTTGCGAGTGGTGGGTCAGGGTGGAACCGGTAGTCTGTTAACCAGCGTATAACTTGGGTTCCGGATATGAAAGGATTCACACTAGAACTTGTTATAATGTGGCATCCTAGGCTTCTTGGCTGTGGTACAAAGGACAGCGGACACTTTTGGGTGAGAACGCTGTCTGATGTAGCGAAGAATAAAATTCAGTGGCGCTCGTGCTGCGATTATCTGTGTGCATTAGTGACATTTTTCATTACTTTAAATCCTTCTTTACCATACGCGATCCATTTGTTTCTGTTTTGACACATTTTTCACTTCATGTGGTTCTGTTTTAAGTATGTACACTCGTGGTTCTGGTCTGTCGTCACCGGAACTTGGGGTTTTCATCATGAAAATTTGGGGGTCCAGTGGTGTTTTCCTGCAGTGATTTTTTAATTCCACACGCGACAGTACATTACTCTAACGGCCAGCGGTGTTTCAATGTTGTGACGATTGATTCACAATCTGATACCAAGTTTCGGGACAAATTTGACAGCTGAACTCTATCCCTTAACATCTGGAGAGAAAAGTGTTTATTTCCCACCTTCGAGAGAAATCTCTGCCTCTTGAGGCCGTTTGAATGAGTCATGACTAAATGGGACGTCACATAAATCTCTTGCGGTGGATAATTTGTCGTGTTGGGACTCATTCATTTTCCTTAACAGTGATCAAGATTGATGTCAGAAAACTACATTGATGCCGTCGCAGTTTTACTGAACGAAGGATCCTTTTACCAGTGGTGTTCGCGGACAGTCGAGGAAATAAAACTCTCGAAACCCCGTGGTCTAAGGGGCTTACGTATGGACTTCACTGAGGAGGACCTTAGCTAGGGTTTTTCCGAAAGACAACCGGAGGACTCAGCGGCTGTTGCAGAAAGTTTGGGGGGCAAAGGTTGAGGTTACTTGTTTCAACGGTACTGCTGGGCACACATTTTGACGATTCCTTTTCCTTCTGCAAAGCTTGTGTATGGCTTTTTACCAGACTTTCTTGCCATGCATGACGCATGTGACTACCACAAAGTCGGAAGTAGTCAACAGCGGAGAAAATGCTATGTGAAGCATTGTTAAGGTTATTAGTAACATTCTGGTATTTCGGAAGGTAGTCACGTGGTAATGTCAGTCCCGGGATCGAATGATTTCCTACCTGCTTCGGTGTCATTTCTAATGAGGTTACGTGTTTAATAGCAGTACTGTGGTCTCGTTTGTTTCGCCCAAAGAATCATTGACGCGTGTAACTGAGTGGAGTGTCCGTGCTAAATGGATGTCGAACAAAAAAAACTCATGATGTTGTTCTGCAGTTTTTTTACGAGACGTATGGCCATTTGCGAGTAACTAATTTGCGAGTGAACTGATCAAGATTCTGCCCTTACTCTTTTTTGTTTGTACTAATATACCAGGCAAACACCTTGCTTTTTGGTAGGAACTATAACACCCTAAGGTCGCCGCGACTGTCAGAAATGTCTAACAGTCACATCGGTTCATAAACAGCTGAAAGAAGATCGTTTATGTCCTCAACTTATTTGGTCGATGGTTCTTGATGGTCTTGTTCAAATATCTTTGTGTTCCCAAGACATAGAAGAGTGAGAGTCGGCGTCAAACCGTTTACTCGTTTGAAGCGATCCATTTGAGAGAGCCGTAGGAGGGATACAACACTGAGTCTTCAATTTGATCGGAGGACCATGATCTGTTAATCAGGCCGCAGTCTTATTATTATAGGGCATCTTCACTGCAGGTATGTGAATATGTATACATTAGTGGCGGGGTAAAATTCATGATTCTATAGCGTCAGGGGGCCTCGATATTTGTTGCTCCTGTACTGCGATGCACGTACACATCTGAACCACTGCGCGGATAACCGGCTCTCTATCTAATGACAAGTGAACGAACACCAGAGTATGTTCAATGAAAACGGTCGGAGCTGTTTTTGAATCTATTGGGAATGGACTGTCCGAGCGGACCTCGGAGTTTGGACCTGCCCTCACCCAAGAAAATGGCGAGCAGTGGTGTCCAGATAAAAACCTTCAAACAAAGGGATTAACAAATTTAGAGGGGCATCTGCATACTCGGAGTGGTAGCTCAGCACTCAGGGAGAGTAAGTTGGAGCTTTGAGCTAAAACAAACACTCGAGCTTTCTTTTCATATAGAATGATAAACCGAAGGGGTATGAGCCGCTGCGAATATCAACCTGTTGTTTCGATTTGAAAAACGTTAGTTGGCAACTTTCCAGGGGCTGGTATGATGGGCTTCTCTAATCTGGTGTCTAGATGTGTTGTAATTCTTCGTTTGCCATCCGGACGTGCTATTTTTCGTTTCGCCCTTCACCTTGTGTACTACTTCTAGTGGTTTATGAATAAATGAGCAATTTTTACGCATCTTTCAGTGGTTTTTTCCCTCCGTTCTGTTTAGATGCTGTTTTCGATTTCTGTCCCCATGGACCTGAACCACTTGTTTCTATGGGTTGAAACGTAGAGAGAGGATTATGGTGGCATCAACCCTGAAATTACTTCTGTTTCTCAATCAATGAGTTTGTTACCCTATCCGACAGTTCTTCCGAGCGCACATTATTCTGTACCGTTTTTTTGTTGTAAGATCGAGGTGTGACTTTGACTCATTGCTGCAGCATGATGGGATCAGTAGAGCTCAAATACGAAAAACCAAACTTCTTTGTCGTTTGTCGTGTGTTCTGTCAGCTGTACCGAACTGATTTTGTGCCCCATATGGTTACACCTTTCTCATTAAAGAAAGTCTGAGTTCATTTTGGCTCAAGTTAGGGCTGCTGGACCTTCTTTGGTAACTTTGTGCAGGCTCTTACAGTCTCCTCATGCTTCATCCTCTGGTCTGTGGTATTCATCGTGCAAATGGAGTATTGGGTATCCAGCACTTGGCCGTAGAGTCAGTTGCTGTCGACTAACCTGTACTTTAATTGAGCAGTACCAGTGGTACAATGAAAACGCAGTGGGTTGCGTAGTCGTTCTGGGAGTAGGAAATCAACTGACTATTGTCTGAATGGTCGTTTAATCTGTTACAGATAGATTTGCTTCTGTTTGACTGTGTGAGCTCAGTCATTCTTCTGTCTAGTAGAAGCAAAGAAAATGAACCAAACAGTGGGTGATTGGACATTCGATTTTTGGTATCTCGGTTTGTTTCGAATTGGGTATGAACACTTGGTCTGCTTCATATTTCTTATGGGAATGAGAATGAATAAGTAGGCGTTTGCTGTTTCTATCCCGTAAGACAACCTCACTCGATCCACATTCGTGACACGACAAACTGTTTGGCAACTTTTACTTGTTTCAACTCTACACTTTTTGCTTTCTTTGTAGCGCGTTTTGTCGATAGGGTTTTTTGCGGTGATCCACATATCGACTGTTTGCTGCATCTACAGAATGTATCGCGTGTTTCAAGAAAAGCTGGAATCCATCACAAAAAAGGTACGAACTCCATCTCATTTGTGGACAGTTCACTCTGTATAGTACGCACATGAATTTGAAAAATGTGATGTAATCAGAATATGTGATTTACAGGTGGAAACTCCCGGGGGTTAGTCATTCGCGTTTACTTATTCCCACCTCACTAGATTTTCTATCAACTTTAACTAGTACCCTACACTATCCAAGTATTTTATCGTTTTCGGATTCTGGAGATGTGGATGCAAATTGTTCTTCGCCGTTTGCCGACTTGTCACTTAACGATGTTAGTCTTCTTTTTTTACACTCCAACACATATGTCTACTTTAATTCAGGTCGACGAAGAACTGGACTGCGCGATGTCACGTATGTTGTTAACATCTTGATTATTTACACTCTTAATGCACGCAGTGTTTAGTGCAAAACATTATGTGCCAGTTAAGGAGATTGTGAACTCCTCACGAAACTTTGGTGTTCAATACAAGCACAAGCATCGCAAGAGCCACCCAGGTGAGTTTTTAGAACATCAGTCTTTGGCAGAGATGCTCATGCGTCCTATTTATCTCAACTGTGTACACAATTCGGCCTATTTTATTGTTTTCATCCGACATGTTATATATTCCCATGAGGTGGCAAAGCCACGTGATTCACAGGTGGTTACTGGAGGTTGACATTATTGAAACAGGATGTCTTCGCACTGTCACACGATTTGGGTACTCTGAATGAGAAGCGATTAGTTTGATCTCCGAGCACTGGGTATCAGAGGTCTTGGTAAATTGCTGCAAATATGCGCATCTCACGGTCTCTGAACCGTGACTACCACGTTCCGATACAAGAATAAGCATTGCTTTACATAAGACCACGGTCTACATCCAAACCACGGCCACAAGCTGATCATATTATAGCAACCAGTTATGGGCGGCTTCACTTCGCTAAGGGCCCGCACATTTTAGAGTACTCTTCTAGATTCAAACCACGCTATTGTTTGTGTTCCGGTCATTACATAATTTGTTTAGAAACTGCGCCGGTATATGCAAGGTGGTTAACGTGCACCATTTCGACTATGCGGAAAGCTTGTGAGACAACGCTAACGGACAGGTTGCCCACACAAAACCAGCTAAGAGGACTTGAAGCACTGGTAGAAATTCGCAGCGACTGTGAGGGCTTGCTGTGAGGAAGTATGGTTCGAGGGACTTACAGTTTTGGCTGACTTAACCTTCCACTGCACCGGTTTGTCCTCCTCTCACGCCTCGCTTGAAGTTTCCTTTGTATGGCAGATACCAATAGGAAATGAAGCGTAAGCTTGTGCATAGCTTGCGCAAACATCGCGACTGTCACTCAGCCTAATAATTTAAAATGAATAAACTCAGCATTGTTTGGTGGTCTTGTTAATCATCACTCCTTTCATGACGAAAGTGTCTTTGAAGAGATGATACACTTGTCTGCAATTAGTTTCACCTAGCTGACAGACAGTTGAGCATTTAGCACACCAGTGTAGCTGACATGAACTGATTTGTTCAGTAGATGAGACCGAGGTAATCGGTTATTATGCTTCGGATTCTTCCATCAGACGCAGAAGTGGTCCGGAGTTTGGGCTATGGGAACATAATAAAGCCTCAAGACTACACTTTCCCAAACCCGTTCGTCAAAAAAGTGACGACGAACTTATATTAGCACTAGCAAAACTCTCTCAGATTGCTTGGGATACGAAGGAGGTAGACATTGATGGGTGTTTATCGACAGTTGTTCCTTTTTTAAAAAAGTTCCTCGGACTCCATGCAACAAGCATGAAGACAGCAGCCATGTTTCTACCACGTTCAATTTTTACACTGACCTGATCTCATGATGACTCACCCACTCGATGAAAGTCTGACTTATGAATTACAGGCGGAATTTCCACCCGGTGGGGTCGCATTGATAGCATATTAATCATGCAGTGGGTATTGGAGCATTGCTTCTCCTATAGGCAGCAGGTAACCTAGATTTGATCGTTTAGCGCCCTCCAGAGCTCTCCCCACAGGGAGATTCCGGAGAAATGTAAGTCCGGTAAGATTATGGTACGCTGGTTCCGTAAACAGAGTGTGGGCTTATAATAAACTGTCTGTGGTATCCATCACCTCGCTTGGTGTTCGCCCGTGATGTTTGATCGCTCAATTCCCATCCAACTTTGTCGTAGACAACGTTCTGAATGGTGCAGTTGAGGAGCCCGGCGACGTTGCTGTGGAGTTTATTTCGGACGTTAAGTTGACCAGAGCGCATCATGCTAATGACGTTTTATTATACTCCACTACCGAAAACCTACAGACCGTACCAAACGAGCAGAAAAATCGGTTTGTGTTTATAGGGTGTATCTCACTAGATGCCACTTCAAGGCCGGATTCTCCCACTTCTACTTGCCTCATTGCAGGCACTCCACGGGAGACGGTGGGCCGTTTCGTTTACTTGAGTGGCACTATCTCGTCCGACTATTTTAGGGTCTTTTTGAGGACTTCGTTTAGCTGCTTCTTGCCAGGATTTCCTACAAGCGTCTAGGTGTTTTAAGCAGCTCCACAAGACCCAGCGACAAGAAAATGGACAAACAAGGGTAGCAAGTTTTTTCTGATACTGTGATTGTATTCTCAGCAAATTTTCGAGTGTTCGCTTACTTTACGTAGAGTTCATAGCGGCCGAGCGTTAAGAACGCTGTGCCTATGTTAAGTTAAGTATCCCTGCAACAATCAGTCACATGTGACTGTGTATTTTATATGGCGAAGAATGCCAGATTATGAGTATGATGAAAGCTAAACTAACTGTATAGTGGGATTGCTGGCCCAATTCTTGTCACTGCGTGAGAATTTCGGGTTCTCTCAGTTTCTTCACGCCAACCTTTTGCAGGTAATGGTGGTTATCCCTTATTGGATGGAACGAGTCCGGTACAAATAACCACGTAGCCAGTATCCAACTGGGTGCCTTAACATGGTCTACACTGCTCTGCGTAAACCAACCATTCGTTACTGATGGCAATCTAGTCTATTTGAATCAACGACTGATTGAGAAATGGTGATCATGAGGTATCAAGTCGACGTGTTTTTGGATACTGGAAGTTGGTATTCGTCAAACAACGTAATGGTTTGCTTGGGCTTTGCGAGTTTGACCTCTGCTTGTTGTATTGGTTGCTCCCTAGGCTTGGGCAATCTGCCAGTTTCCAACTTATAGGCTGTCTATTCCGTTCAGACATGATAACAAGTGCTCCTTCTCGCACCAAACTGTAGCAGACGTTCATTGTTATCATTGCGAACAAACACCGAAGTTTATATTGTATTATTATTGCGGTGATCAGAGAACAGATTGAGTGCAAATTCATCACCATGAAGTGAACAATTAATGAGAAACTAATAGATCGAAAATAGAAAAAGAGGCATAGAACAAGACCGTCCTTTGTACATAATTGTCATCAGACACATTACTTACAGAACGGAAGTAGGCAGCAGGTAAACAGAAAATTCGAATGAATATTACAGGTTGTGTTCTCCGGTTTGCAGGTGATTTCTGTATGCGACTCATGTAAACTATGATGCTGCGAGCACAATTCAGGTGAATACACAACATATTGCTACTGTGTTAGGGATACTGTCACCCGCTAAAAATTTAAAAGTGACATGCGATCCGTGCTATTGAGCTTTTACTCTTGGAACGTACCTGATCGTCATGGATGCTGACTTTGATCCAGACCACGCAAACAGATTTATTCACTAGTTGGACATCAGACATGAGCCAGTTCGACTTCGAACAAACGTTACCCCAAAATTATTTAACTGCTGCCCAACTATTGCTCTCCGAGTATAAATGCAGATTTCTGAATAGGCTTACAAAAACGAACTACTGACCTGTTCTAGCATTACAAAATGAAGTCCCGTACAGTAACTCGCTTCCATTGTTGAAAGGTGGATTAGTTTGGGTAGCTTCTATCATAAAAACTAAACAACTTATCACTGTTCCCAACCACGTTTATCGTCAATTGCAGCATGTTTTTTTTATCATCCTGAAGAGATTGCGCATCCTCCGTACGGTATGTTTGAATCAATAATGATAGTGGGGATTGTTCTATACATCATGTTCCTAACACTTCCCAAATAACCAAATACAGGAAATATGGGGATGTCACTATTCTAATCTTATGGTTATAGTTAAAAATCTTGTTCAGGTCAGTCCATGCTTGCTTTGACTAGGATCTTGCCATCTCACCATGGATGGTGATGCGGTGGAATTAACATTGGCAGCGCGACCGGCTTTCGGGGGATGGTAGGGAGATTAAATAAACACGTTCTTTAGGCCTGAGGATCATCGATCGTATATCCATTACGGACGGTCACCCAACCAGTCTTCACATTTGGAGGATGTTCAGTTATCCCCTTTACCTAGCATGCCTTTCTTATCTGTTCGAATCCGTGATCATTGTCATAGTGTGATTGTTGTAATGCTCCTAAGTAGCCAACGGTTAGATCACCAACCCCGTTCCTGTTATCTGACGTCATCTTTTACTCTCACTTCTAAGTAGAAGGATATTATTTGAGGGTCTTTCGTTAGGCGACTGCGAGTGCTCATTCGTTTTTGATTGCAGGGGGGCTTCTGCAGACTTTCAATCCATATGCGAAGTCACTAATTTCGACAAATTTAGACTGGATAGTATGACACAAACGCTCTAGGATAAATTACTTCCACGTGTTTTAATGATTATTTGGCTTCAAGCGACTAACTGATGCTTTTGATGAAGCTTTCACTCTCGTAATCTTTAACGCACCGTCTTGTTCGTTAATTTAATCACATTATCCTTGCTCGTGCTTAAACCATTTAGCCTCCCGACTTTATATAGTGCAGTGTTTGCTGTCCTGTAACACGTCACACGTGATTAGACTGCTGTCGGTCTACCCAAACTTAGGAGTAGTCGTCGTACTCTGGCTCGAACCTGGGACTGTGAAATTGACAGTCGGGTATCTTTGTCAATTAGCTACCACAAGCTCAGCCTATGTGTAGATTTATGCACAATGAAGAAGCAAACGCAGTCTTGGCGTACTAATTAAATGAGCTATTCTTAGTTTGTGGTTCTCATTTCGGTGAATCGATTGTTCTCATTATTGTTAACTTACAGAAACAGACAACAATTGGTAAGTTGCGTGATTCAGGTTAGTACTGGCTTGCTGCTACTCAACTACAACGTATACAGAGTATATATATATATATATATATATGTGTACAGACAGGATGCGCCGCGTTATCCAAACCGTTTTAGGGAAAAGGTAAAAGAGAAATATTATGGCGTCACTTTCAGATTAGGCATCCACGGGCTGTTGCACACGTATACTTATGGTGTTCCCGTTAACTTGCAGTGTCACATGCACACACCGTGACGTGACGCTGATTGGTGGGAAGTATGGGGTGTTTTAACTTGCTAGGTGTATGACTAGCTGCAATCGATCACCAATGGGTAATCTTCTGTGGGTAATCGTCTCGAGAAATGGTCGTACCTAATACCATCTTGTTTTCATTTTGTGGCTGTTTGTGTTTGTACGCAATTCAGCCTTGTTCAGTCACCAGTTGATGTGAAATGAATGTACAGTATGTGTGGTGGTCTACTCTTTCCTATTCTGCTGGACAGATGACCAAAATTTTCACACTGACCTGTTCATATACTTCACACAACTGGACACGCCTGGTTTGTCTGAGAATGGCCTTAAAAAACTCAACCGCTTGCTGTTATCTTACGCGTTCAGTCTTGTGAGGCCTCATTGTCTTCGTGTGGTACCATACTACAAACCGGGCACAATGCAGGAAACGACCTGCGCGGTCGTTCGCATATGTAGTTTGAATAATTGCATGCAACCTTTTGTCAGCCGTGGTCAATGGTCCTGTTGTCTGATCCACATCATCATCATAGACAGCTATACATCAGTGTTTAACACGAGTGCTTAACTGCCACACAACCATGAAGAAACAGCAAACCCTATGTAGAAAGAGAGAAGGAAAAAGAAGGGGACGGGAAGGGACCTAACTACTGAAAATGACTACGTCTATATTCAAACATTCAACATCAAGGTGCCTACACCTTGCAAACAACACAACCGAGCTGCAAGTGAGAGTAAGGCGTCATCAGCGAGATAGCTTCCTTACGGCTTTCACTTCCCCGAGTCATTAAATGTCTGATCCACAATTTCTTACTGTGGGCGATACTTGATCAGAAAACTGATACATTACTGTAAACTTGAGTATTTATCTTCACGAACTCTACATTCGTGTTCTACGACTTGTGATGGTCCCCAGTGGCATTGTCGTGATTTTCGGCTGGATGACAGTCCCTTATGTTATACTGTACACGGGTTACTAACGCCTTTCTTCCATTTGTAGCTCATTTGCTTCTTTGTGAGGTGTAGACACCTTGATGTTGAATGTTTGAATATAAACAGCCATTTTTAGCAATCAGGTTCCCTCTCCTGTTGTTTTCTTCCTGGCCAAGACTTGCTTTTTCTTCATAATTGTATGGGAGTTGGGTATCAGTGAAAATCACTGATTCATTACCGTCTATGATAATGTTGGTGGTGAGATGACACTTTGAACACTGTAGTCAAAAATGCCTGATACTAGTGCTACAAAACACCGAACAAAGTCATGACGATTAAGGCGGTCACATAACAGGACTTGAAACCATGCTCATTTCTATTATGCTGTCAACATGTTCTGGCTGCCAACACGCGATCAGAAGAGCCTCAGTAAATTCTAGCACTGATCTGGTCACTTCAGGAAAATAAGTGAAACACCTGGCTGAAACGGGATACATGGCGAGTGTCCGGAAACTGGTTTCTGATCGGTGGATTATTTCCGCGCATTTGTTTGTGGGCCGTTGCAACAAGCGGAACTTCACCCACGGGATTTTCATTTTCCTTTCTCCCTACATTTCAACGTTAAGTTGATCTTACGTGCGTAAAATTCGCCGCGACTGATTTGTTCAGCAAATCTAGAATGATCGATAGAGGTAGTGACTGAACTGTTGGCAGTAGTCTTCCCAATATTCATTCAGTAAACGTTTCACTTGGTGCTAATTCGGTTTGTTCAATGACACTTCCCCCTATCCGGCTTCATGATTGCGTCGTAGTTTACTGCTTTTATGATCTAAGTTCATTTCATGTTTTGTTCTATTATGCTCTCAGCTCCTTCAACTCCCCTTGGTACTTCACTGTCACCACAATCGCCACGACCATCGTCTTATCTTTCAGATTTTGCCGTGAGTGACTACATGTTGTTTGCCATAGATCTGATGTTTCTTATTTTAGTGGCCAGCAGGATTGGAGGAAACTGTTTCAGGTTGGTTGAATTGCTTTGTACCTGTGGGAAACGTCTTCCTTTTTCTTGCCTTTTTTGGTTGGCATGTTTCCAGAAGTGCTTTTGGCACAGCTGCTAGGTCCATGTTTTCGAACCTCCGGCGTTCCGGGTGATTATCCCGAACGTGGTCGGTTAGCTGTGGAGGACTGGTGTCGTTGTTGTGTGTCCCGGGAGAGATTTACGAGACCGTCTTAGAGTTTGGTGATGTGGTTTAGTGTTCGTACGGAGTGTATCGATAAGGAGGGTGAGAAGATTCGGCTTATTAGTTTGGTTGACAGATTGACCCATGTGTACAGCTTGGTAATGACTGCGATGATGTTGTCTGATAAGAGCGTGTTGGGTGTTTGTTGCGTTTGTGAGTGAAGCACGTGAAATTGTGTTGCATCTGTTTTCTGCGTCAGTATTATTTTCCCGGTGATTTTCTGGTGGTTGACTTCAAGACGACTGGTGTCGTAGGGAGCTAGTTCATGTGTTGCAATGTTTATATTGTTAGATTTCCCAATGATACCAATTTGCCCCAACAGTTCCGGCTGTGGACTGATGTCATTTTCATATCTTGTCTTACACACTTTGTGAGTGGCTCGTTTTTTTTGCTGTGTGTATAAATACACCGTGTCTACTATTGTTTCCATCCAGTTCGTATGCATTGGATTACAGTTTACAAGGATCTTTTGTATCTTCTTCCAGATGTGTCCTGTTCATCCCAATGTGACTCTTGTTGTCGTGCGATTGATTTGACTCCACGACTTTCTTGTGTGGACCGTTCGCAATCCCCAGAGCTGCATACTAGTACTTTTGAAGTGAGTTTGCACAGTTGTTTTGTTTATCACTTTCTGTTTTTTTCTTTTCAAGTTTCAGACTGGTGTCGCATCGGAGGACGACGTGTTCCGTGAGTTACTGTGTTCTTATTGCCTCTGCTCGCTTTTTCTTTTCTTTGTCAGTGTATGCTGACCTGCCTCGAGAAGATTCCATCTGATTGTTAGCCGGTTGTTTAAGGAAGTAGTGTTTGAGCACATAATCCTTCTAACTGGTGCTTTTTGTTTGTTGGGAAAACATCTACAATTTGCTTGTACTCATATCTGCTTGCTTCGTAGGAGATCACCTGTTAGGTTATAATTTATGTGTATGGACGATGTTGTCGGCGATGAATCCTTATCAATTATTTTTTCCCCACTAGCCTACTTCTAGATTCTCCAGGTACAGGGTATGTTCACTTTTGAGAAGGTGTCGTGCGTTTTCACTTCATGGCCCCTCTTTAATTTAAATCTAAGGTGCTTTTTTACGCACGGTTACTCATCAAGTTTGCAAGAACATTGTTCCCCATATTCACTTTTGTGTCCAAAGTGAGTTCACCACAAGATTCTGTTTGTTTAACAATGGAGTTTACCTTCTGGCTGTGTTTATTCGCAGATTTTCGACGTTCTGGCAAATATCGGAGGCCCAGAAATCAATCGTTCACACGTCAGCTTTGTCGAACACATCCAGGACCATGGAGTCAGTCAAACAGTATGGTTATCGTCGTTATTTGAACCTTCTTCCCGCGACTTTTCTAGAACCTTACTGAACTAATAAGAATAATGAAGATAACAGTAATTTCCATTGTACGGCACATCTTTCTTTGTGAAGCTTCAGTCATATAACCAAAACCAAGTGTTGTATCTGTAGTCTTTTTTTTACGGCCAGTAACCCATGGATTGGTGTATTTGATTTCCTGGGTTACCACTTTATATAGTCCTGTCGGATTAGTTAAAAAGTGACAGAAAAATTCAGGTTTGCTAGTCTTGTGAATGATATTTCGGATCCTATGTTCTGTTCAGTAAGAGGTGTGATCATTACAGTGCTGTTTCTAGCCCAGTGAATCAGAACGCAAATTGTGACCCAATCAATCCACTGATAGACTGATGTTCTGCCTTCATGGTGATTTTTAAATTTCCGTGCACTATGTCTGTTTATGCAATTATCAACTTCGCCATGGGCAACTAGTTTTCTTAACGTCCCAATCTGACTGCTAAGTAGGATTCTTCTAATGAGAATCCATTATGAATGATCTTGCGCTAACGTTCTTTGTGGACAAGGAGTTCTCTTCAGGATAGCTTATTGGCCTGCCGTGTTGAAATGGACTTTGTTTTTTCTTCTTCAAAAATACGTCTTCGCTTTCATCATTGTAGTCTACCTGGGCATTCTTTTCTTTCTTACCTTTGCGTAAAATTCAGTCAGAATTGATTTGTTTGACACAGGTGGTAAAGTTTACCACGTGAAGAACCGATTTATCATGTCACATGCACGGGAATCTTCAGTAGTGCTCATAATCACTATCTCGTCTGCTCGTTCCGTTGGCTTCTTCCCGGTTAGTTCGGGATACTCAGTGATAGTCCGCGCGAGTTTATATTGAGCTATTAACCTAGAGTGCATGTTCCAACATTTCACGAGGACCCCAACCGGGTAGGAGATTCCTACCCACTTTTCTCAATTAATCAGTCGATCTTCATATTTCATAATCATGTTGTTGGTTGACCACTACGCAGTTTTACCCAGCTGTTGGCAGTCTTATTGTATAATGCCTGATGTGGTAAATGCTCCGCTAATATGCGGGGTAAGTGCGTCAACTATCGAAGTTGTGCAGTGGGATTAGTTGATCAATTGTCAACGCATCCCTAGTGCTCCGACGGACGACTACAGAGGCACCGATGGTCCGATACAGCAAGTGTTAAGATTTTTGTCGCGATTAAGCCACATTTCAGAACCATGGAACACAACAGAATGCACCCAACCATTATATATCATCCCTTTTAATGAAAACTGGGCGTCTTTCAGATGCCACAGATGACGTAGATACTTGTGCTCACCCAAATCGCTGGCTAGAGACGCTATCCGAAATAGCGCTATGCCGCAGTTAGTGTTTTACATCCATTCATACCTTTTCCAGTTCTTCCGCCTAGTTTTTTTCATAAGCTTTTATCCTTCTTAGTAAAGTTTTCTTGTGGGTTATCTCACGCCACCATTGCGGTGAGCGGCAGCCCGAAACAGTACTTTCTGGTCAGGTTCCTATCCGTTATGAATAAATGAATTAATTTCAAGAATGGTATTCTCGTGCTTTTCAACAGAATTAATTTGGGTGTTTTTCTGGATTCTTTTTTCGCACCAAATTTACTGGTAGCTTTAGTAAATAGTCGGTAGCCCATATTCAGCAAAAAGTATGTGAGAAAGCTACCAGGATATAACTCGACCGTAGTTTTCCCAAAACAAATGGTGTATTTTGTAGCGTGTTGAGTTATCTAATTTGTGTTCTCGTTATTCACACGTATAGTCTTTGATAACGTAGACAATGGTTTTTTCAGCTCTAAACCTGCATATACGCTCGTAGGCAAAGCACACGGATAACATCAGTTATCCGGCTCCACCTGGCATGAATGGTTTCACTGCATATTTGCCTACGTACACTCGTTTTCCGCTATGGTTCGCCTAGGTAACCTGTGCTGGGTATCATCGATTTTCCGATTGGTTGGTTTTCCCACCAACTCGCCGTATCTTCCACCACCCTACCTGGTTGAACATCACAGCCGAAGTACCATACATTGTTGGACAACTGAACGACACAGTATGAATTCGCTATGAATACGATAATACTTCCGTTGTAGTACGACGTAAACTCCCTTAAGGAGCCTTATTGGTCGGCTAGAATATTGACACCGCGAAGTTTATCGTTATTGTGGATGGAAAAATGTAATAATAAACATTTTCGCAGTAAATTCTTATAGATCATACCATTGACGGTGTGGTCCTTGAAGGCCAGTTCGTGCCTTCCAGGTGATCAGCTGGAATCTTACGTAAGAACTAGGTAATCATCACCTTACACTGTGGATATATCCTTGGATCACTCTCTGACTCTCCGTATACGTGCTTTCTCAACGAGCTTTTTGTGGTAAAGTCGTATCTCATTAATCAGACAGCCCTTCAAGCTTTAATCAACCTCTGAATGTTTGTCTATGACGGTCAGTATGCGGTGCTCGCTGGGATTGTGTTGAGCCGAGTGAAATGCTGACTGGTTCAACGAGCAACATTCGACAAAGGTCACGTGATTGATCGATACCACAAGGGAAGCAAATTGATGCATTAACTCTGGGTGTCAGTGGTTATACAGGCCGTACACGTGCAGGAGTACGGTATGTTATGAGTGACAGTCAGCAAATCGGGGCAAACTGCCTCATCGATGTATATCCAGTCTTTCTAATAAATTATATCGGCCTTTTCGACATGGAGTCTGTCAGATGGCCAGTGCAGCTCATTTTGCTGACATCGCTCAAGCACTAAGGAAAATTGTTAGGTTGTATTTTTAGGCGCGTAAGTTTGGTCACTTAGCATTTCAAACCCATGAAAAAATTGTGACTGCTTTTGAGGGTAGTTGTAAAAATTCCGCGCTTCACCATGTTAGGTTTGAGCGGGGCCGATGAAGAAAATCGTGTCTTGAACTTATGCCGAGGCGTCATACTACGACGTATCTTCCAACAAAGTAACGACAGGCCGCATTCACTTCTGTGACAGTTCTTCATACGGTTTTACGTAATTATAACCGTACCTGGTGCTTTTGGTTATGGTCTGTTGGACAAATTGTTCAGGCTTGAGCCAACACGTGCTACTTTAGTGAATGATTGTTTCCACACTCTTGGAAGTAGTGCTGCTGGTCAATTTATTCAGGGACCGAATAAAGAATTGGTAGAATTACTATGTCGCACTTGGAACACTCCAGAATCCCACATTTAAACCTGTCGTCCCGTATTATTAGAGTGAAATTGCATCTCATTTTGACTGATTTTGTTTGTTCAATTCAGAAAGTGCAGTCCAGGGACTTCAGCTCTTTTTTACTAAACGGCTTACAATAAAACAATAATTACTACTGCATGCTTTAGAAAATGAATCAGGGCGTCTTCTAGTAATAATGTATATATGAGCAACGTCTTGCTTCAACGCTATCCGCATTCTGTCCCCACAATGCGCTGTTGAAGCAATTCCACTCTCATTCTCAGAAAGGTAGCTGTGTGCACGCCGTCAATTTTCATCAGATCAAATAACCGAGCATATTTTCTGGTGTAGTTCTGCGCTTGCTACCGTTAGCTAGTGAGGTGCTTGAATTTCTCGTCAGTTTTCCCGTTTAGTGACATAGCAGCGCGATGGTAGGTAATTGTTTTAATTGGTGCCAAGACCGTTTTGCATTCAATCAATCCCCTATTCAAATTCACTGAAAGTAGGCGTACTGTTAGAATCAATTGAATGCGGGGAAATACGGAGGAAGTGCATGAAACAACAACCGACACTTTACTCTCGTACGTGGGCTCTGGTTAGTCAACATAAACTATCCAGCGTGTTTAGTACCAACGGCGGTGTACACCAAGGCTGCCTGCTTTCGCCATCTTTGTTTTCTTTTCTCGACAGCGAGAATATGAGGGGCGGTGTATGGTGCTCGCAAACTGCTTGTTTGAACCTTTTGCCTGGCTAAACGTTCACAGACCTTGACCATGCTTGATATCAAGGTGTTCAACGGTTTCCCAACACAGCTGTACCAGACAATGTGACGTAGTTCGCCAAGTACTTCAGCATGCATTCTGTGACTAATATTTACCGTTACTCTAGAAGAAACCTAATTTGAGATCGTATTTTTCTCATTTTACTGAAGTGTTTTCTGGATGATTAGATTACGTAACAACACTGTTCAGATGAATACTGTCGTAGTTGTCAAAAGCACCGGCCTTTGAACGCAAAACTGTGGTTCCACTTTTAGGGGGCTCAAGTACGGCCTTTTGAAACCACCGAAGTCCACAAGCTGGCACCGTTCGGACTTTGAATGCGGATTCTTCTAACCTAGCATGAATGTGTTTCATGTGTGTACTCTGAAATTGGCTGTTGTTTGGAGGTACACAAACTGGCTGTCGCTGGGTTTTTGCGTTTCTGCTAGAATTTTGCTTTCTCTGTGCATGCCACTACACTGAACCTTCTGCGCGTGTGAATTGCAACGCTGCTTTAGGTGCGGTGCCTTGAATTTTAAGATTGTTTTGTCCAGGAGAGCGTCCTATGTATGGTGCGCGTTTTTTTTATCCACCAACTCTTACCATAAGAGCGATTTAGTTTACATCAAAACCACAAGGTGTCAGCAGAAGCTTCGATTTTATCTGAAGCGCACTGTCATTAATAAATTGAGAAAAACAGTCGATTTCGCCCACATGTTTCTAAGCTTGCTATACTTCACACAAATAAGCTTTCTCAGTCTGGAGGCACTTTTTCATCTGTGATGTCTGTAACCCGGTGATCTTCTTGTAACATTACCAAGAAGGCTAATGATAACAACGATACCAGCCTTTGTTCCATTCTACTAATAACTGCAGCTTCAACAATGTCTTTCCCTACGATTTCCCCTCTGGGCATTCCTTTTTATTTATATTAGACAGTCCATGGAAATACTGTTTCAACTTTCCTGGATTTGAAAATTTCGAAGGTTTTTCCACATTGTTTTACTTCCACGCTAGCTCATTCAACCCCGGTTGGTAAATCGTCATCAACACAACCGCCACGACCATCGTCTTATCTCTCAGATTTTGCCGTGAGTGACTACATGTTGTTTGCCATAGATCTGATGTTTCTTATTTTAGTGGCCAGCAGGATTGGAGGAAACTGTTTCAGGTTGGTTGAATTGCTTTGTACCTGTGGGAAACGTCTTCATATTTCTTGCCTTTTTTGGTTGGCATGTTTCCAGAAGTGCTTTTGGCACAGCTGCTAGGTCCATGTTTTCGAACCTCCGGCGTTCCGGGTGATTATCCCGAACGTGGTCGGTTAGCTGTGGAGGACTGGTGTCGTTGTTGTGTGTCCCGGGAGAGATTTACGAGACCGTCTTAGAGTTTGGTGATGTGGTTTAGTGTTCGTACGGAGTGTATCGATAAGGAGGGTGAGAAGATTCGGCTTATTAGTTTGGTTGACAGATTGACCCATGTGTACAGCTTGGTAATGACTGCGATGATGTTGTCTGATAAGAGCGTGTTGGGTGTTTGTTGCGTTTGTGAGTGAAGCACGTGAAATTGTGTTGCATCTGTTTTCTGCGTCAGTATTATTTTCCCGGTGATTTTCTGGTGGTTGACTTCAAGACGACTGGTGTCGTAGGGAGCTAGTTCATGTGTTGCAATGTTTATATTGTTAGATTTCCCAATGATACCAATTTGCCCCAACAGTTCCGGCTGTGGACTGATGTCATTTTCATATCTTGTCTTACACACTTTGTGAGTGGCTCGTTTTTTTTGCTGTGTGTATAAATACACCGTGTCTACTATTGTTTCCATCCAGTTCGTATGCATTGGATTACAGTTTACAAGGATCTTTTGTATCTTCTTCCAGATGTGTCCTGTTCATCCCAATGTGACTCTTGTTGTCGTGCGATTGATTTGACTCCACGACTTTCTTGTGTGGACCGTTCGCAATCCCCAGAGCTGCATACTAGTACTTTTGAAGTGAGTTTGCACAGTTGTTTTGTTTATCACTTTCTGTTTTTTTCTTTTCAAGTTTCAGACTGGTGTCGCATCGAAGGACGACGTGTTATGTAAGTGTGCTTCTACTTTTTTCATGCACTGTTGTCAACGTGGTATAGTTTATTGTGATAGGACAATACGTTTGTGACAACCTGACTATACGCTATTTGTACATTCTTATGTCCTTCGACTATTTGTGTACGGTGGCGTTCAGTTCAAACGAAGAAATCGCGCCATGTGATTTTCCGGCCAGGTTTTTTAACAGAATACGAAAATGCGATGGATTGTAATATGTAGATAAAAAGGGGACCGTGCTATTCTGAATTCAGAAGTATGCGAGGAATTCATCGATGAGGCTCGAACTGTTTGACAGTCCGTCGTTCTGCGAACTTTATGGAAGTTTGTTTAGTATTCATATAAACCCGTTCGATTAGGAGTATTCGAGAACGTTCGTGGGCCTTACAGAGTTGGTTAATGATTGATTGATTGGTCTGTGAGGAGTGGATGGATATTTTGCCTTGGATTTCGTTAAAAAGGTGCTCGTATACCTTCACCTTGAACTCAGCAATAGTATCTTTATAGTCCGCAAGTGTAGTGATATTTCAACTGGCCGAAATTTTCACGGATTTGTACGAGGTTAGCAGAATAGTGTTGCTAGTGGGTGAGTTCGCGTATGTTAATTGTTCCAGAATTGGGGTAGTTGGGGATACTTTTCAACGAACGGCATTAGAAGTGACTCTCCTAATTTTCATTGTAAAAGTCGATGTTGAGGATCTGTTGCATCTTGCCGCGTAAAACAACTGGCAAATATTTACTGAACATCACTCACAACTGACTGTTCAACTGGTTTCCTTAAATAGGAGGCTCCCGGTTAGAGTTCCGCTCTTTTTAGAACAATTCGGTGATGTATACCCTTGTCACGTCCGGGGTTTGAACATCGGTCACTTTCTTTCAGGGTGTTCATATTGACCGAATTATCGTATCCAAACCCTCGACTACAATCGTTACTACTTATCACCAGCTTCCAACTATTTGAATGAAATGTCCGGATGGATTCACTCTGAATTTGTAACTGTGTAGGTGCTGCCCAGTGATCTAGCATTGATGAGTGCTTCAGAAACCGAAAACAAAGCACCCGTATGTTACTTAGGTATATTCGATCCGGTTTTGAGCTAAACTATGTTACAATAAGATTGAAGTAGAATTGCTAGAAGTAGCTGCCCACAAAGCCCATACAGTTATCCAACCACACATAAACGATTTTAACCGGTACAAAACCGGAATGTGATCCTGAAACCTACTCACAGGTTTTGAGTTCGTTTTCCTGGCGTACGTGGTGCTCATGAGACCCAGCTTCATCGAAACAGCCATCCATTGCTCCGCCCGAGGCTAGTAGGATCAACTGCTCTGTAAATATTCCACTTGATCATACGGCCACTGTCTTTTGGCTCATTAGCAGGCTATCGTTCTCACTAGGATCACATCGTTTTTTAGTCGTTGTGTATGTTTTCCTTTTTTGCCCAAGTGGGCATAGCGAACAAGTCCCGTGTACGAAAGAAGCCGCATCATCTCTGAATCCCTGCTGTTTTACTCGCTTCAGTTTTCATGTTAATTGTGCGTTTAACGGTTGCATCTGTTCCCACAGGTTCCCGACGGTCTGTCAGGTACTGGAAACGTAAGGGAAAGTCACCCATACATTACCGCAGTCGCATTTATCGAACGCGTTCAGGCCCCTGGAAACATGCGATTAGTACGTATCCTTATTTTTGTGTGAATTCCTTTCTCTATTTTGTCTTAAAATTTTACTGACCCACCGAAACATTGTTGTGAGCATATCGATCTAAGTCTTAGAACTTCTATACGTAAATCGTCAGGTGGTCATTTTTTAAATGGCCGTTTTACTGTAGTTTCCGCCTCCCACGTCTATATAATCACTTATTTTCGATGGTGAAACTCTGTCTGTTCTGATCGACAATCGTTTAAGCATCTCCCAGTTTTGTTGCTTTTGGTTTACACCGGCTGCTGCTGTGTGTGCTTACATCTAGTGGTTTAGCGTAAACCACCAGCGGTGACTTTTTCGTGAACAGGTATCTCTTGGCGTCGTCCAATGTGACAGGCTAATCTGAACGGGAATGTCGGTGGCCACATCAAGTGCGTACACTACAATGAAGACCAAATCAGCGACCAATAGTACAAGACTTAAAAATGTTCTCATGGGTTTACCGTGCTGCACAGTTTACGTATAACATTGTTTTGGACTGTTGTGATTGATGCCGGCTTTCGAAATAATGTTATTTCCAACTGGTCTTAGTAAAAAGAAGATCCGTGTACACAAGAAGCCACTTTTCACTGATTGGCGATTTCTTGAGTACACTGTGCGTTTCGGAATAAATCTGGACTCAGGCAGACTGAACAGCTGTCATAAAAGAAGAAAGTCAGCCGGGTCTTTTCGGTATATGGATCATTGTGCGACAACTGCGTATTATCGAACGTGCGAACACGCGTTCATGATACTTTCCAAATTCGAATCTTTTCAGAAGTCCACGCAGCTGTCGAGACGCACAGTGTACCTTGTGACAAAAGTATACAGTCGTGTCATCTTTCAACAGTATATTATTAAGAATTCGACAATAGTCAGATTTTGAAACAAAGAAACGAATTACATTAGAAAATCACAAGCTAAATTTTGTCTGACTAGCTTCTTTGTCACTTGTATACGAAACAGTTGCGACAGAATTACACGGTTCTCTCAGGTCCGTGGTGTTGTCAAACTGAAGCGGTGGCGGAATGTTGGCCAGCCGTTTAAATATCCGGTGCCTTGAGAACCGGACACGTGTAATCACCCAATCAACCTTGCGACTGTCGATCCGATTTGCTAGATATTCGGGCATGAACCCACCGCCATTTGAATAACAATTCATATTACGTTTGATTTTTCCACGTCATTTCCTGTGGAGGTGGACTGATGGATTGGGAAGAAAGGTTTTTCTACATTCCAACGGATGTTGCTGAACATACGAAGGGTTACCCAAAGAATCCAGGTCATCGCGGTGCTCGAGATCAAAGGACGGTGTTGGTCAAGCGGAAAATATATCAAGGTGAAAACGACAACTATTGCGATTAGCTTCAAGTAATGCAAAAGCATTTCGTACCTCAAGTCGACATTAAAACTCAATTTCCTCTCAAGAGCTGTCGTGCGCATGCACATACTTCGTGTCGATTGAGTTGAAAAGGTGTGTTTATGGCTGTATCACGTTCCTCTCATCCCACATCGATGAACGCTGGGACCAGTTCGGATGTTGTTTTGTTCTTCAAGTTGACAAAGAACTACGGTTTCCTAGTAAGACGACGCCCCATTTTCTAAATTGGACACCAGAGGGATGTACCTATTTCCTGAAGATATAATGTTTTTGGGCTAGTTGGCTTCCAGTTCTTATCTCAACATTATAGAAGACATACGGGGCCTGTTGAATTTAGAAAGGGATGAATGTGTACACATCTGTTGGGCCGAATTGGCGGTTGCTTTGAACCAGGCGTACAATAATTTGACTTTCGATCTACTACAGCCACCCGTCGGAAGTGTGTATTCGTTATGTCGAGGAGAAAAACGGAGGCTCGTCATAGTTAGCAGATCGATGGCGTTTGGGCAATCATGAAAAAATAGCCCCCCCCCACTTTTTTCCTGTTGGTGTTATCGCTCGTGACCAAACCTTAAAGTGCGGAGGGAACTACCTCCGTTGGTAACCGAAATGTGAAAGTTGCTTATTTGCCATCAACCGGTCTACCAGTGACTAACTGATTACGTAATCACTGGTTAGAGTCGATCTGAGGTTATCTGTATTTCTGATCAGATTCCGGTGGAATCAAACATTAACAGGGAATGTTTATTTCGTTACTCTCAGTTAGATAAGACTGTCTTTCAGAAGGTATTCAGCTTTCAAATCCGAGCTTCTTGTCTTATGCTTTTACCCTGTATTTCCAACTCTTGACAGTCAATTCGTCCTCCGTCTTTTTAGCATCTCTGCTTCGACGAGAGGATCGTTATCACAACTGTGCCAAGCTGACTACTGGCAATCTGCGGAAGTTGCTCGGTCACTCACAGAAGGACGTTACAATACGTGAGCGTATTATCCAGTGGTTGCGCCATCAACAGTCTTCTGCTCATTGTTAAATGGTTTCTGAATCCACATCCCGTCCGTGTTTAATGTGTACAGCCCGCGGCGCAAGATCTTGATCATACTAACCACCTGTTCTTAGGTCTTATATTTCGCACATTCTTTGAAAATCACTACCGATCTAATCTTAATGGTCCCTTATTTTTGTAATAGCTGATGTTCATGTTTCAATGATCACGTGTTCTTGGGATTTTTTGTGCCGCTGTTCAACGTGCTGCATAACCGTATCTATCGGGTAGCTTATAGTACGCGTTGCATTTGGAATCTCCAAATCCTAGAGACAAATCTGAGCTGTCATCTCACTGGTTTAAGTGGAATGTAGATCGAGTTGTTTCCCAGTTCGTAGCGTACTGGCTAGCAGGTGACTGTCTGCATTATATCAAGCTGATCATATCTGGAAAGCAGGAATGTGCAAGGTGCGTGGACTAGTGACGAGTAGATCGGAGTCGTTACCAGTGAACTGCTTTCCCTCAGTAAACGGTCGTATAGTTCATTTTGCTTTTACATAGTATCTAACTGACGATGATGGACTGAGTTTTGTTCCGGCAGACACTAGAACCTATACAAGACCGACATTCTCTTGTTTCGTCCTAGACTACCAATAGGCTCTCGGTTTGGCTAATAGAACAGCGCCTTGGGATTGTCCGCGTAGAAAATGTCTGAAAGATATATTGACCTATTAGGAACTCTGTATCACTAAGACTCGGACCGAATTAGAGCACACATTGAGTTATCATGGTTTTTCATATATCACGAACGATCACGTTTTCTGATAGGCGACACATTGGAGGCCATTCCGGTTTGTCGCTTCGACCTATCCACTAATCTAGGAAAGGACAATGTGGTATGTTAAGATGGCCTAATTTACTCACCCGATTAATCTATTTGGCTCTGAATGTTTTTTAAGTTATCAGTAATGGAATAATTTCAGAGGGCCTAAAATCGGTGTTTCATGGCTGATGCTAAAGCATCGTTACGATAGGGGTAAACCCTCGTACAGACTCACTTACCGCATTTTGATGGCTTTTTGGACTAATCTGGAAGTGTCGAACACACCAAGGAAACCAATCACATCAATCAAGCTAACAGGTGCAGACTTAAACAACTAATGTTTTTCCCCTGCTAGACTGGCTAACTATACCGAATAAATAACTCATGGTACTGGCTTTCGATAAAAAATCTTTGGTTAGGAACCCTAATCTCTCATCAGATCAGATCTGGACATGTTGACGAAACCCTGGGACATACAACCAGGATTTTTTCAACACTGGTATGACAATTGTCAGAGGTGGGAATCAAGTTCCCACGTGACGCCACTTCCACATCTTAGAAGCTGCAGACTCTTCACGGATAGATGGTATACCAATTTCATTTTCTGAAGTTGCGAATGCTTCATTTCCATGCGATGCTGTGGTATTTAAGCAATCATTTGTGATTCACCATCGTAAATGAACATATCTTTTTCATTTTTCGGAATTGTTTTCATTGGGAGTTCGTTTTTTCTACAACCGCCGATATACAGAACAGGACAGTCGTAATCAATTTTCTCACTGGTCTAGCTTGCTATCAAGACCTTTCTTTTGCTATTCTGGCTGGAAAGAAACTGGCGCGAACGCAATGTAACGACAGCCAAGTATCAGCATTAAGCATTGGTTTATCGCCATCGATGATAGTGCGCAACGCCCCTGTACGTATAGCCCTTCTCCATATTTGTAAAGCTTAGGCTGCACGCGGAGTCAGTGCCAATACTTCGTATTCGGTAGCCAGTATGATCGTAGCTTGGATGGAAGTGTCGCATAAACGTCCCGATTCACATGCACGTCTTCATATCTGGCAAATGTGTTGGTTTCGCTTCGCAGATTTTGGTGGTTCAGACGCGTACTATAAACTTTTAGCGCGCTACCGAGTTTTTGCACGATTTTGCAACCACTTAATCTGTAACAGGGGAATGTTCAAGAGGCAGCTGATGTCTTCAGCGATTCTCCCAGATTCCTCATACTTTTTGGCGCCAGAGCCGAGTGGTTGTATTAAGTTTGATGTGCACGCACACGTACGAAACGATTTCGCCATCAAGTGGATTTCATGGATAGCTGGGCTACTATCCACAAGCAAGTATTTAAAGGCGTAAACCGACTGGTTTTCATCATACAAGCCTGAATGGTTAGGCTAAGCATTCCGGTCTTCATGGCTGACATGAAAATTGAGTTTCCCAGGCTGACAAGGAAAACAACAGCGCACAAACGATTCTTTTTGAGTAGAAGAGAAATTAGGAATTCATAAATTAAAGTTATGGTTGGTTGAAAAAAGATGAAAAACGAAAGATTTGCATGATTGCTCCTGTTGATCTCCGGTCAGATTTTGACTCCAAAGACACAGATCAGGTAGGGAGTGTGGACAAGAGACGAGCACAAGAAACGCTGTTTTCCAGTGCCGAGATAGGCATATGTGCGAACAGCACCGAATGGAAATACTACTCGTCTGGCTGAGAACGTTGGAAAGACCTAGAAAGTGGGATTCATGTGCTGTGAACAGCGACTAAACACGAAGAGGTGTATGGGAGAATTAGTTGTAATTCGACTATTTACAAGGACCTTCAGTTCGCTTAACGAGGCGATGTAGTCCGTTCATAATGGATGGCAGCATATAACTGCATTTGGGCATATTGTGTAATAGTTTAAAACAATTGTGAAGTCACATGATTAATAACGAGTTAAGAACGGAAAGGCATAGAAATTTGGTATGAGAGCAGGACTAAATCAGGAACAAGACGATGCTGGATTTCCACCAATGGAGTGGATTCAATTAGGAGGTAGTAAAAATAGCTTTTGAGCGCACTGCTGTGCCGAGCTTGGATAAAAATTCGCATAAGGTGTGTTATAAAAACAGACGGGAAATGACGGACTCCAGATTACCGTTCCGTTTGCGTACCGGAAAAGGAGATAGACGACCACACTGTATTGACCTTCTGATGTCCAATAAAAATCGGGTTGTGCACACTTTTGCGCGGCGGCCGTGTTCAACCGTTGTGGTGTTTGGCTTGCTCCCGAGCGACCAGAATTAGGGGGGTTAACGACGAGAGCGGCTTGGCACATTTAACGATAAAGGGATGCTGAAAATAGATTGCGGCATGGTTCATTCGCATTTATTGGCCGGTCCATATGCTAGCTAGTCTGTTTGTTCATTCGGATGGTCATTGCTCGTCTTGTGAATGAGGTGTATAATAACAGATTGACTGGTTTACTTCTAATCCAACAGTTGTAAGAATGACCACATGTTGCAGAGGCAGTGCAAAATAAAACAAGTGTATTCTTAGTCACTGAAACGGAAGCACAAACTTATTCAAGAACAGGACCCGAAGACGAGTGGTTCATCTGCGTGCTGACAAGAGTCAAGGAGTGTTGCACATACAAATTTGGCAGACAAATCAGTGAAAGCCGGGTGTAGTTAGGGACACTTTGGAATGTGGGGAGGTGTTTTTGCGAGCGAATAGCACGCCTCTTTCACGAAACGCGTGCTGAGGAATCTTAGAAATTTCGAGGAATCTATATCACCATCCGCGTACAACTGTGCGTATTCAGGTTCGTGAGCCGCAATACGACCAACATTAGCCTCCGTTATTATTAAAACAGACAAGCGAATATACTGTGTGATGTTAGTGCAATAAGGCGAATCAAGGCACGCTCTCTAGGGCTTTCGTGATGATTCACTTGTTGAAACAGGTGGACACAGGCCATATGAAAGATCGAGATTAGATTTGGATCTTCACAACTAAAAAGCGACGATCACGTTCAGGCCGTGACTTCAACAAGGTTTTGGATCGTCATGTAACATTTTGAATGGCAAAGAGAGTGATCATAACTGAAAAGATAACAGGTTGATTTACCTCAAATAGAGATTTTATGAGTCACTACTTAGGTTCAAAGATTCTAATCGATTTGAGCGCTCGTTTTGTTTATTCTCGATTGTTAGAAGTGAGAACATGATTGGCTCAGGATGATGCTATTAGAGTTCTTCAAACTCTAATAGCATCATCCTGAGCCAATCATGTTATCACTTATGACAATCGAGAATAAACATCGGGTGCCTTGTTTTTTCACCACAAAGATTCCAGAAGGTTATCAAGGTGATAAGCAAGATATCTGAGGCTTTGGCTCTGGCGTATGTGATTGATAACTTGAAGAGAAAGAAAGTGCCCGATATGAGGCACATATGCACACTGCTCGCGTTCATGAGGGCTATTGAAAATACTGGCCAAACCTAAAAGTATACAGATGTGACAGCTGGGATAGTTCATGGTCTGTCATCTTCCAGTAGTACAACTAACCGATGCGCAACCAACCATGGGACAATGACGAATAAACATCACGTGCTTCCTAACTCAGGCTCGTGCCCGTCAGTTTGGAGAGTTCAAGCTCATTCGTTGAAGATTTGGGCACTGCCTGCAGCACAATTTGCCTGGGGTCGGGATTTTTCGTGTTGAAACTAAGGGGGACAACCGATTTATACACAAGAGAACTGCAACTTTTCAAAACCAAGTGCTCAAAGCACAAGAAAGGTGTCTGGGCAGTAACATTTTGCAGTTCAAACGCGATTTTCTACTCCAGGTGGTTTGCTGTGAGCATGTGATAGATTTGAAAGACCAACCTAATGCACACAAACGGCGAGTACTACGATTATTTGATAAATATACGGGTTTGCGTTCTTACAGGTGATGCACTCCACAACTGGTCTGCGTCTTTAAGGGATATCTTGGTTGAGTACAAAACGTGAACGTCGTTTGAGGCTGTCCGAAGTCACGCCCACTGTGACAATCACACATTTACTGTGCAATGACGTGTGTTCACCCCATATCCTGGGTTAAAGTTCTATGAAAGTGCACTGTATATCAGAAGTTACGTTCTAAAGCGCACACAGAACGGAAGGATCAGACAATTACATTTGTAGTTGATTAGCATCAATGGCCAAGAATCTTCTCTGGATAAAGTGAATATCATAAAGTATTCCGGTTCAGTGAGAATGATGTTTCTGAACCTCAAACAGACAATATACGTAACCACTGACACCATTTGTTCTGTGGATAATATAACGACACAATAAGACCAAAACCACGTGCACAATACTGAAACACCAAACAGCGACAGTTGCGGAACATATTCAAGTTACCTGTAGTAAGTCATGCGCAGAGGCACGTTGATCTACTTTGACTTCAAGACAGCGATCTAAGAAATCCTGAAATTCTGCACTGAGTTTGTCGCGTTCCTTGATTTCTGGTTTGCCGTTAGTTCCGATTAGATACAGCGCCTGCGTGGTAGTTGAAACGTAAATCGGATCAGAAACGGAGAAAATAAGTTGAAGAGGGACAAAAGGGAGCATAGAGTTTAAAATGTAGCGCAGCTAGAGGACATTTTGAACTGTACTAATTTACTGGATGCTTGTTAAACGACAGGCAAGGTAATATCAAGTATGACGCTGAATAACGGCGAAAGAGGATAAACCAGCACAAAAGTGTGAAGATTCGAACGCAGTGATAGAAATTGTCAAAGAATGTACCGGTTAAGGCGCAGAAAAGATGCAGTCCGCCAAACCGTACTTACATACAGGCATTCAACATGGCTCAGGTCTGAGGCTGCAATATGCACCTCGAGGTTCAATGCTATTGTTGTGACATGCAATCATTAATTGGGTTGAATTTACAAGTTATTTTTAGTCGCAAGGATACTCCCACATACACACCGCCATCGAGGTAATAACGTTTTGTTCAGACAAAGAGTAATGCAATGAAGGAAGCAGTTATATGTGTAGTTTGTTAGCACATATCGCTTGCTCATTACGGTACGTTATAGTGTACTGACACGAATATAACATTCTACTCGTGTGAGTATTAATCTTATTAGCCCAATCTACCGAGCGTCAAGAGCATTCGGCTGATACTGTTTGATCTATCGATGCCACCAGTAATATACAAACTATTCTTGCTTTGAAATCTACATTGTTTAGGTAGCGTGAAGTTTACCGTCTGATTTACTTTATGGCGGCAATCTTGGAGGTAGATTCGGCAAGCAAGTTACAGTAAACTTTGCATAGGATGTTATATTGAGCAGTGAACATTGAAACGGAAATATGATGGGTTAAAGAATTGCATTGTGAACGAAACACGGGTACGAATATGTGCTGTAAACCTTGAGGTTCCAGTTAGTAACGTCATTGTCCACAATACGAAACATTTTTCGAACAAAAACAGGCCAATTGAAGGTACGAATATAATTTTGGAGAATAATAACGTGGAAAACACGGGCGCAAAATTGCCATTAGGCTCGTGTTTGCGGATAGATCGGTTGAATACACACTTTGGCTTAAAAACAGGCTGCAAATTCTACTGATCGCTTGAAAACCACAAATAACGGCAGTTACCGCGTCACCCCCAAAGTATCACGTTAAAATTCGAACACTGGTCTGGATTGAAAATCGAAAACTCCATAAATGTGCCAACATATGATGTGGTTAGTTCAGCGGTTCAGAAATTCGAGTTTTGATGGGGCGTTCAATACACCGTGCAGGTGGAGCAACCGAATCACATTCACGAAAAATGTGGAGTCGATCGATTAACAATGGATCAAGCACAATGTGTTCACGACCCGTTAGATGTTGCACGTATCTCCAAAGTTATCGATGCCAGAATTTATCAGATTTAGTGCATGCCATTGCCGTTATCGCCATTTTTTAGCAGCCACAAACTGAAAACAAAGAATCGCTGAAAAACAAGCCATGTTGAACGAGTCTATCTAGCAAAACAGTTGAATTCAGTAAAAATGGAATTTCAAAAAGGACTGAGCACAAGCCAACATATCAACAAAACTCACCCGAACTGGGTTTTCATTTAGATACGGTGGTTCACCATCGATCATTTCAATGGCCATGATTCCAAGAGACCAAATGTCCACTTTTGGCCCATACTGCTTTCTGGTAACCACTTCAGGTGCCATCCAGTAAGGAGTGCCAACCATAGTGGACCGTTTGTTCTGCTCCGAACTGAGCTGTGCACAGAAACCAAAATCAGTCAATTTGACCGAGCCGTCCAGACCTAGCAAAATGTTGTCCGATTTAATATCCCGATGAATTACTTGGTTTTTGTGTAGAAAGTCCAATGCTTGAAGACACTGGAGTGGAAAATAAATGAGGTCCGAGGGAATGTAGAATGGTGGAACGGTGGGTTTTATTAAAAATCGTATCCCTGTGAGATATTGCAAATGATTTCCGAAACAAGAAGGCTTCACGATTAGTGTGAACACTGAACTACCTAACTAACCGCTTCAAAGTCACAAAATGAACTACCCTAGCTTTGGTACACTTGTACTGACATGATGGAACGTCGAAGAAACCGACTTTGGAAGAAATAAATTTTAAAAACTGAACACGAATTAAACGATCCACAGCTCCACCGTAAAATTTTCACCTAAGTTTGCAAAATGAGTCGTGATCGCCTTCAAGTGACAGAGTAAAAGATTAAACGATAGGCGAATGTAACGCGGTCACAATTACAGCGCCATAACGGGGTTTAGTGAACGCGTCTAGGCAACAGAACAACCATAACAAGAAACGGAAAATCAGTGTTTACTCAAAAAGACGGCTTGTGTTGCACGAGAAAGTACACAATTCTAGTCTTACAACGAATTAATAGGTAACTGAAAGTAACACAACGCTACAGCACCGTAATAACGGCGCCAACCATTGAAAAAACGCCACTGTGCTTCGACCTGAATTTGGATAGTCCGTGCGAATTCATTCCACCTGTGATATCGAATGTCCGACGATAGCAATGACCGAGAAATAAAGGTTGAAAAGGGGAATTCCACCATACACACGTGTGCATATGTTGTTTACGAAAAATGGAGTGAATCGGAGTTCCAAAGTACGCTTTCCGGAACTCGAGAGAAATGAAGTGGTAAAAGTCCGCCATTATTAACATAAACGATCTGTGTGAAAGTCGAGCGTGGTATGACAGCGTTTTCAAAGTATGTTACAGGGTGTCAGAAATTGGTCAAGCAGTCTGGAAGTGACAAGTTAAATGTGCAAAACAACTGATCAGTTGGATTAAAGTGGATACTGGACAACCGAGTGGTGAAAAATGAGGCAAAAACAGGTTTGAGGATGAAGTTACTAGAAAAATGTTCGGGAAAGGTTAGTGAAAACGACCTGTTGATTGAAAACACGTGAGACGCAATTCGCTTCAAAATAGAGGTAGGTGGAGAATATTGTAGTGATCGGCCAAATTGGTTTCTAATGTGTATTTAATATTTTTGTCAGAGGCCATAAAACCCGAGGTCATTAACCAGACACCCGATTGACGTTTCGCATGCGCGTCATACCTCAACACTTACAAAATCGAAGCATGGTCTCCCGCCTATGTTATATACATGAAAATACTAGTGTTATTTGCCAACAGCCTATCGCACGTAGTCATCTATCTACCAGTCATCACGAGCATAAGGCCCCCAAACTGCAATGCTTTCGATTTGAACTGCGCAACTTCAAGCTAATATTCCACAATCTCGTCCATTCACCTTTGAATTCAGGTCCAGCCAGGCAAACTACTTGTGTTACGAGTTTAGAGAATTCTAATCCACTCGATTGATTCTCTTTCATGTGCGGGAACAGGATATCGATACATGCGGATGTGTTGAGAGATAAACTGCGAGACTCTGACCAAATTGTTTGCTTGGTTAAACTGTAAGCAGGGCGGAAGAGAAAAATCTAGTCGGATTTTTGGCGTCCAACGTCACATCGCCTGAATATTTGATTACAAAAGTGTGTTAGTCCACGGGCGTGGATGAAGGGGAAGAGGAATGCGCCCTGTAGAACACTAGAGCCAGTGATGAAGTTTGACCATCAAATTGACTCTCATTTATAAAGTAATCGTGTGAAAGCTCGACAACTGAAATTCGGATTTCAGATTCTTCGGGAAATTAAAGTAATGTTTCTCTATTAACGCTTCCAAAAGGATCACTGTAGTCTAAGAAACATGTGCACGGCTCATGATTTCCCACCAAACGATGACAATAGAATGAACTAGGGAGGCGAGATCATCCAAGACTGAACGTTAGCGACGTCAAGCAAACTGACTAGAAACCGTGTTCACCTGAGCTACCATACCAGCAGGAATGAGTTTTTCGGACACTTTCAACGAAGCAGATATGCATGAGATAGATGAAGGATTGGGTTCAAACAGATGTTTTTAGTACTTAGACCTTATTGCACCCCTTTTTCACTTCGTATTTAAGGCTCTTTCTCTCCAGATTTATATGAAAGCTGGGAATCGCAGTGGGCTACTAATGTCTTGCCGATTACACTGATTTTGCTGATCAGAGGCACAAAAGATATGGCCCAAAACCGAAATAAGCCGTGGAAATCCTGTCTTACGCCTGTTGTCCTGAGTTTTTATTCGCCCCCACCAAGTGCTTTTTGGAGAAAAAGTGCTAACTTCAACATTATGAGAATATTCTAAAGTTGCTTATAGTGTAAAATGGGTCGAGAATGTCCTCAGTTCTGCCTGTTGCTGTCGCAACAGATATTGTTCTACGCTTTTCCTTACTCATTTCTTAGTAGGTGTATACGATTCAAAACTTCCAAATGACAGTCGGTCCCCCGACTGATGACCAATAACGGTATCTAATCAGTCATATGACCTAGGAGCATTGAGCACAATGAAATAATTAAGGGAATTATTGACATTTAGTTGGTTACGGGGAGGGACCCTGTTTACCTCGGTTTGGTTTTTGGACCCGCTACAAACTGAAGTAAAAATTTTACGATAAGAGCGTCTATCACGTAAGCAATGCCTGTAGCATAACCAGACTTTGTCTTCCATCATCGGAGTAAGTCGATATAGGACTCGACGGACCAGATAGTGAACGGATCCGACCTTCAACACACAATGACAGTATAGTGAGAAGTTGATCGTTTTAGGACAATGAACGGACAAAATACAAAGCTTTCATGTTGAAATTCTAGTTGGATCCGTTAGTCACGGTTTGCAGATGACGGAAAATCCCAAACAGCTTACAAACCAAAATCGATGAGCTCGCGAGACACTGAAATACAGCTGAAACCGACTGATTCCAGCCCGTCATAACAGTGAAGTCCGGAAAATGTAAGCTGTTGTATGTACAAGACAAAGCCAGCCGAAACCAAAACGGAAGTCTGGAGTGCCCAGAAAGAGCCGCCATGCGGCAACCTAAAAGACAGATTGCCTACTACCAACAACCACTCACCTCTCGACAAACAGCCGAGATTTGACCCTCTTCCATGTATGTCTCAGTGACAACCTCGGTCAACGAGCCACCATCCAGATATTCCATCACAACCCACAATTCATCGCCAACTAAATAACTGTCCAGATAGTTGACCACATTTGGATGTTTTTTGGCCTTCATCACGTAAATCTCGTTCACAATCAATTCCTTCTTGGGTTGATGCTTCAAATTCATCTGTTTGATGGCCACACGTCGTCCAGTGGCGATTTCCACACCACCGTAAACCACGCCAGATGCACTAAAACCAGGAAGTTTGTGGAAATAAACGCGGGCAATTAGAGAGCAACTCAAAAAACGTGGAGAAAACAGTTTATGCCACGGAAAAGAGATAACCACGATGATTGTGGTGCCTAACCGTATGTCCAATGAAAGTATCATAAAATGAAACTTTGAGTCGATTAAGCAAAATGAAGTAAATGCCTACAACAAAAAAAGAACCGAATGACACGAAAAAGCGGGCGCTACAAGGAAAATGACGGCTTAATGAAGATTAGCGGTTGAGGAGCGATCGAGCTATATAGCAAAAATGTGCACATGATGGTAAATTGCCGTGTTTTACCATAAACATTTGCTGAGTCTTGATCATGTGAGCAGATAGTGTTTTGAAAATCCTGTTGTTGGGTGGCCTACACCTTCGTGTCTTGAGTGATCTCTATGGGTCGAGTGCATTCTCAACTCATATCACACGACTGGCTTGTGAAAGTAGATCAAGGCCACATTTTTGGGCAGTCATGCTTTGAACAAGAGAGTGCGGTATGGTACGACTATTTAAAAGCCCGTAATAGAAGGCAACAGGAAGCTGGAGTGGTGGGCAATCAGGATAAGAGCACCATGAAGATTGAGATTTCCGATTTGTCAACAGCGTCAAGGTGATCAACAATAGGCACCGCAGAATGGAAAATCTCGCAAGAGAACTGTTTGTGATGATAGACTAATAAGAACAGCCGGTTGTCGTCGGTCCAGCTAGACAGAAGAAATCCAACCAACTTAGTTTTATTTACATAATATCACACGGCACCAAGGAATATGGTTTTCCCGCTGGAAAGTTTACCAGTTCTTTCTGATCAAATCAACTTTACCAAAGCCTTCGCTTCCAGCGATTGATGAAAAAACAGTGCTCTTGTTACTGAAGTGTGACTGCAGATGGGATGTTAAGAACTCGAGATGAAAGTAGCTAACGAATGAATACATGGAAGGCACGGCTGAAAACAACGGTGATTTAGTACTCCTACCATCACTACGGCCTCCAAACCTCCATCCTATGCACCAGAGATGAAACAACATTTTGAGTAACCGCTCAGTTCAGTGTCAGGAAAAATAAAAGTCTTTTACGAAGCCTAGCCAAAGGATCGATATCGGACGTGCCACGAGGATATCATCAACAACGAGATGTAGGCCGTATGGGCGTCAACCGGCATTCTAAAAGCAAATTGGATTGAGTTAAAAAAAGGAAATTTTTCGCGGCAAAAACACCCGCTTCGTTGAGACGTGACGCTGCGCGCGTGTAACCATTTCGATCACAAAATTTTCGAAATTCGTTCTTGAATAGTAATCAGAACTTATCTGCGATGATCATTTGACAGAAGCATAGAAGTATTAAAAAAGATATTCCTGATTTGGAAAGGCAAGCTTTTGTGTGGTTTTGCATAAATCAGTATTTAGTGTAGCTGCGAAGAAAGCGGTTGAAATTGGATAAAACATGTTTGGCATCCGTGATAAACCATTTGGGCGACAATCAGACTGATGAAAATCTATGCTCTTTCCGAATATACAGACAAAGTTGGTGGGCTGTGTTTTTAATGGTACGTATCATCGTAACAGAATAATAGGTTTTTGGCGTTCGGAAATAAGCAACAAATACTAAGTGCGCAATGTACCTCACTTGAAAGAGACCCTGCCATATAGCACACTTGATATTAGGATTTGTCTTGTAGATCATTGCTTTCAATTATAAATTCTCGTTACTTGCTAGTTTTACTAAATTCCACTTTGGCAATATCAGGACGGTGTGATGCTACAGCTGAAAAACTTGATTTGCCATTCAAAAACATGGCACCGTGCCGATTCACTTTATCCTTGAATACAAAAATGGCGTGTTTTCGAACTCCACCTGTGAAACCAATCAGCTCGCAGTCACAAACACTGGGTCTGCCTAATCCACACGTACAGAGATAATGCATCAAAAAGGATGCTCCGTTGTTTACCCACTAGCTCAATCGGTGCTGTGAGATTGTGGATGAAAAGAGGCTGCCTGAATTCTTACAGACCATATGTAGGTCTGTAGTCACATCCTGGAACAAGGATTCATTTGTCTGATCGACCCCATCACAGTTGCTTGTGATTGATAATGACGCATCGAATATGCCACAAGGGATACATTGTGATCAGCTTGCACACTGAGGCATAGAAGAGGCACGACATAATACTAAACGAAGAATGTCAGAACACCATGATTGCGATTTAAGAGGTTTGATTTAAGTGGCTGGCGGCAGATGAGTCAGCAAACAATGTCAGCACCCGCTCTCAACAATATTCCAGTGTAAAAGGGGACACTGCTTAATTGACAATATGGAAATGAAATTAATCAACACAGTTAACCATCTCTGAAAAACTGGAGTGCTTCAAAAATACTGGCAAGTGTAACATTGCTGATATCTTCGACTGGACACAAATAGAGGACGAAACAATTATACTCGTGTCTACAAAAAGTGATTCGTAAATGAGAATAAACGACTGTGGATAGCGTAGCTGCCGCATACACACGACGGAGTTCAGGAAATAGATAAACGAAATTTGGCCTTATCAACATTACCCCCCCCCCCCGGACGAGAACATGGGGCGAACATGACTAACGTGATCTGGCCACACGTCCGTAAATTTGTAGGACAACTGATAAACACACGAACGTACAAATGGGCTATTGTTATATGTTATAGGCTAAGCACATTTAGGGCACATGCAATGGGCTAAGGCAGCTGAAGGCCATGGTGGAGAGACCAGAAGGCCTCGTGGAAAATACGAGCAGACTCAACGTGCGACTTAAAAGTCAGTCAAGTGTAGCCAAGCCAAATTTGCACACGCAGTTCAACTGAAAATAGTGTTAAAAGTGCATCCTCAATTGCCTCCACAAAACCCCCCAAAATGACGCTCCACTTGAAGGGATGACGGATGGTAGGGCTGTATAGTAACAGTTCAACAAAAATTGTTGTGAGACAAGAAGGCTCGGTTGCACTCAGTACACCTTTTGAGAAAACAAGCTGCTATAGAGAAAACAGAGAAACTACAGTAGTCAGTGGATGAAACAGAACGAGTCCTGTAAAAACAAGCATAGCCTATTTAAATATTGACTGCAGGACGGATTTTCAGAGTGCATACAACAGTCTCTGTACATCCTTCGTTAAAGCCAAGACATGGTCTGTGTTGCCAAGGCTAAGTGTACAAAATGAGCTCTCGAATTTGTAGCAACGATCTTATGTTGAGACATCCCGTGAATGTGACTATGGTGTTCGCAGGTGGACAGCTAGCGTACATCACGGCTCTACAAAACAAAAATCTTTGCTTCGGTAATACAATAAAAAGCAACGAAGGTGAATGAAAGTGGTGAGTCAGGTCGGTATATTTCCTTAGTGACCAGTCTTATTCAGTATGTGATTTGGCGGAGAGAGCAGAACAAAGAATAAAGTAAACGCTCGTGGCAACAACGGAAATGTGTTGAGTGAAAATTATCCAACAGCAACACACTATCTCCTTTGAGATAGTTTATAGTATTCTGTGGAACTAGGAGCAATCCTGAATTGACTTCAGTATCAACCATGAGCGTACGTCTATTTTCAAGGTTTTCATAATGCAGAGATGTTTAACTCATCTATGAGATTCCACGAGATTAAAATGTCAGGATTAGAGCAAAAACCACCACCGAAAAAAGCACATTTACGTTTATTGAAATGTGCTTTTGGCTGCGAGTGACATGTCGATATTTTATAACCAGTAGAAACAAAATTGTGACAACCCGACCAACAACATGAATTAAATTGCATAATATACCGATCAAATGATGACAATCATATGATGCGAAAATCGTTCCATTAATCAAAACTGAACATGTGACATGAATTCCGGATATGTCGAGTATATTCACAGCATCTACTTGTTAACTTTGTGTTAGAGTACGCAGCAGTAACCTGGTATGGAAAAAGTAAACACTGACCAATCAAATTAAAACAGATCTTCAGCATTAGCTTCCGAAAACAGTCAACATTACAAGTCCCACCACAGGATCACGATAAAAAGGCTGTTCTAAGAGTGAACACAGGGAGATGGTTCACACACCAATAAGTCTACAGCTGAAAATTTCCAACTGGAAAATGGATCAACGGAGAAATATCGCTGCAACTGGAATACTCAAAACAAGCATATCACTGTTTGGACTCTACATGGGGCTACATATACACGTGTACCACTAACGTACACAAGACGCAATGTGAATAAACCTATATTACTCCGTCGGAAGCAGAAAAAAGCATTTGAGATGAAGGGCATAGAACAAACTGAAAGTCGGTAATCTGGAATAAGTTCACATTAATGAGAACAGTGAGCGGAAACAGAAACATCCACAGGAAGCCAATTACTGTGTGGAAAAACGAATTACATGGATGAATCTAAACAACGAAAAATATATGGTGGCTCTTCTTTGCAGAGAGACCATTTCGTGATATAACACACGAAACGGACAAATATAATCAAAAGAACGATAGTAAAAAGCAACCTCTTTAAATCTGATATATAATACCACTTGGATAGACAATTTCTTTTTAACAATCACCACTTCAGAACTATCTGATAATTCCACTGCTGTACTTCATGTTGGGTTCCACGGATACCTGTTGTATGGAACCATACAGTGAGAAGCTTAACTTGGACGGTATTTAATTTTTAACGTGGTGGTATTTTAACATGATTGGATGCACACCAAAGATTCACGTACATTCAGCACTCTAGTCGAGTGCCAAATAATGTTGACCCATTCACTGTTGATCATTGATGGACTCTGGCCGTAACAGTACCCAAAGATTTCATCAGTTCCACACTGCCTACTACTCAAATATTGAAGTCTCTTGTGTTAAAGAGGTCGCGGAAGAAGAACGGAAAACATAAGGTCGACATTGGGATATCCCAGTTGCATAAGCAGTTAACCAGAAATCGGAGGTGGTTGAGTTTAAGGAAAGATACCGGTTGCATTTTAAACACACTGATGTCTGCTATAACTCGATCGCGCTCTCATCGAATATGACCGTTAGTCAACAATAACTTGATGGTATGGAGATGAAGACGGAATGTACCAGGTATCACTGTACACGAAATCGAGAGTAATGAGCAAAAATTACAGTTCTTTGTCATAACACACAAGAGGAGGGGTTATTCATGGTTCCACGAAGAGGTTGCTGTGGACGAGAACCACCATATATGTCCTAACGACGGGAGCCAAACGACCTGACTACAAGTGGTACGACAGACTTGTAAGACTTCATAGATTTACAGTCGGACAGGTCAGCCGGAAGTTATTAGGTAGATTAAAAGCCATGGAATTGAAACAGTTGACCTCTGGGTAGACACAGCGAACAAGTTTGACAAACAATAAAGTGATTTATCACGCCATACCAACGCACCCCTCTAGGACGGTAACGACTACACGATAGTCTAATGTGTCACCAACGAAATGTTAATTGTAACGCTTTTGATAAAGGTGATAATCTTGAAAAACCTACACTCAAGAAAGACTGTTTAAACAGTGACAAAAAATGAGGAGAATCATCGGAGCTCAAAGAAACTCCCGCGATAAATGGTGTCAAAACAAGTACCACAGCAAGGTTAATTTAAAAACTGACAAGTGTTTCAAATCACATTCACTAAGACAAGAGAAAATTTTGTGCACAAGTAGCACGTGTTTTAAGCGTCTATCACCGGCAGTAAAGGACAGTTTTTATTAAAGCACACATCAAATGAGGCAAACAAACAGACAAACGGCATCAAGAGACAAGAGATAACTGGACGTTGCATACGATTAACAGTCTTTCGCTCTAAGTTTTCTTGGATGCGCTATCCACACCGATACATAGCAGACAATTGCTGTTGTACTTTTCAGAGTATTGTATTTAACGGTTACGAAGCTAGACGTTTCTCGAGGTCCTCAGCTCTCAATCCTTTTGCAGTGGCTATAGACCACAAGGCTTTCTTATCTCCTTTTCAATTTCTACTACTTACACAAATTCTTTTGTGATCGTTTCTTCTCATGTGATCCATTATTCATTCCTCCGGTCCTTGTACCACTTGCTTTTGACACTGAACGAGGAAGTTAACATTTGTTGATGAGGACTGCAGTATCGTGCAGTCTGGTAGGTAAAACGTCATGCAATTAGCTTTGTTTACTGGAGTCTTTGAAGACACTCACAGTGCCGATGCTGCAGCCAGATGCATGGGAAAGAAGTAGTAGTCATCGGATCTCCCTCGCCTTTAAGTGCATTAGTACCTTTCAGCCTTGTATCAGAGATAATTGATCGATTCTGTTTCATTCTTGCTACAGGAACTTTTCACGAAATCCGACAAACTGTGTGTTTGAAACACAACAAACTTTTCTTCTTGTAATACACGTTTCACAAAACGTTACCTGGAAAATCAGGAGTCATTATTCCCAAACCGTGAAAACGGTATGACAAATGGAGTAACACACGGCTTCTTGATACAAATGAGCAAATTACCAACTTCATGACCCTTATTTTTAATTAAACTTGTTCCCGAGATGACACGTCAGGTTTCGTACCAATACCACAAAGACCTTCAAACTACAAGGGTATCAGATCCGGAATTCCCACAGGATACACTTTTGGCTTAAGCGCAGAAGAAGACAAAGCAGAATTATGCTACGAAGCGCTGTATGTCGAAAAAACTCATACGGTTTCAGACCACTGGGAACGATGAATCAACGTTCATACTGTACCGTGATGAAAGGTCAACAATTTGGACAGCGAGGAAGCATACACCTACCGTTGCTCCAACAGCCGAAAAATTCATTCATATGTGAGGAACGCTTTGGGTGAATAAAACAGTAGTGTGAAACGGATGTGTAACCGACGTAGTGCAGTGTCATCCAACCTGGCCAGTTGTTCACCACGAATGAGACAGGCAGTGTGTTGTTACGAATAGAGCGCAAGACTTCACAGCGTGGCTGAACAGATCATGGCAAAATGTAGAATCTCACGTCTCATATGATCAGTGTATTAAACGGATATAAAAAAAACCTCCGAGAAACTTCTAAGAATAGTTTATTTGAGGGGAAAAACGGTAGATGACCAGATCTTCATGGTCTGAGAAAAGTTGAAAAAATGATGTGGAATAGTTTCGATTACGTACGCAAGTGAGGTGATAGAAAGTACGATAGGAAGGTTCAGTGAGGCGATCAAAGTATACGCTAATTGGGATTAATCGGCATTTTTAGTAATGCTTACCAATGTTTCTATCCTTCATTCATTCATTCGATTATTGGGTCGCTGAAGGCGCGTCACCCGCACATAGCATAATTCATGGCACGCAGACAACTCTACAACTAATAATACCACCATTGCTACTCAACTCACCCTTGACCAATCTTTTCCTGACGTTTGTATTTACGATTGGCATCCCCTATACTAACGATCATACGCAATTTCTCCTGAACAGCCTCATCAGACATCTTCGCACGATGTTTTTTATCCGGGTGACGCTCCAATGTTGTCGGCTTGACTGGGCGACCATCTTTCTGAGGTGCGGCCTGGAAAACTGCACGGTTCGTATTGGACTGGCAGGTGGACTCAGCATTTGCCTGTACCTCACGCTCATAAACGATTGCTGGAGGCTGCAAGACAAGCTGTAACGACGATCTTCGAGAGAGTCCATTGCCATTGTTATTCGTAAGTTCCTCTAGATCTGCAGGATCGACTGGTTTTGTGTACTGGAATAAAAAAACGGTAAGAGATAGTTGTTTGCAAAAGATCTTCAAATTTACTTACGTTAATGATGAGCTGAAAAATAAGGACGGTGAGTAAACGCGAGTCACAAAATGTTTAGTGCAAATACGACGATTGCGGTTCGCACAAAACTAGGCTAACAAACCCAGACGAAGGTGAACTAAGAGGACAGCATGAAACCGGACGAGTAGACAAAGGCAATGAACTGTTCACAGTATACTAAACCGAGTTCTGCATCTTACCATGCCACACGATAGGGACGCACTGATCGTCAGTGTGGAAAACATATTGATGCATAAAAGGCAAAAAGATTAAAAGAGACGGATGAAATGACAGGGATAGGCGCAAATCTTCTTAACATGCTCTGGCCAAACAGTTCGCCGGATAGTTTCAGCCTATGAAGTTGGAATTAGTACAGTACTGTTTCGCGGACATGATTCAGTTCATCGAAGTAATTCAAAACCTAAATCCACACAAATAAAGAATGCTCCCACTCACTGTCGATTCGTCATTTATGAACGGACCTTTAGAAGAGAGTTGACTACGTATGCGGTCACGTCGAGCTTAACACTAAACACGTGGGCATTCCGAGGCTACTGATGTTTTGGAGTCCCCGTTGAACGATGATTTTCATTCTGCAAGTTTTATGAGTAATGTCGTGACAAAACTGTGAATTTGGGACTCGAGCTTCCAACTGCCGGACGGGACGCTCGCAGACTATCCATCAGTCCATCCCCGTATTCCCAGGCGCTTGAACATATATTTTCCCACGACTTCTCCCCTATTGACATGATGAACTCTGATTTGTTTGCACTACACAGATTGTCCACATTACTACTTTGTAAGGTGCAAATTGCTGAAGGTTGAGGTCCGTACACAGACTCCACTTGGCTGTAAATTGTACATTTTGTTGACTAGTAATTTGCCATGCACACAATCAGTTTCATCTGAGTAAACCTTCAACATTCCACCTTGCTCTTCCCGATTCAAGAGGTTGGCAGTTGCTTGATAGACTGCGCATAACTGTGGATTCTAACGGATTTTACAAGTGATATTTGCTGCCGAAGGGATTGAGTGACGAAGAGCTCATCTTTGGATCGATTTCCCCCCAAGTAAACTGGGAAATAATCGATTGGGCAGGTCATTGAAAAATTTATATTTTATTGAAGCTATTTAGATGATCTTCTTGTGTTATCAATGAATATCCGAACACGAAGTGTCGTAACAGGTTTTGACTGAGCTCATAACAGTGTAAGATTTACCAAAGGGTCGGACAACAACAGGAAACTAAACTTCCTGGATGTTGGCCTAATAAGAAGAGAAGATGGTTCACTTCAATGAAGGATTACAGGAAACAGACCCTGAGTGGTCAGGTTGTCCACCCTCAGAGGTTCGTTAAGAGAAATCCAAAGGAAAACTTCGTGCGATGTCTGATAAGATCGGCGCCAACGAGCTGTACCAGTGACGTTTACCAAGCTGAACTAAATTTTCTACATGCAGAAGGGCTACTGGATGGGTTTTGTTTACAAGGCGATGTAGACAAGCGGGCTGAAAGGTGGGCGGCTATCCGTGAATAATAAATGAACTGTTAGTCTACCTTCTAAAGGAGATCCCGTTACCGAAGTTATCACAAAAAAACTTGAGACGTCAACTAATCTCAGCCCAACTGTGCTTGAGTTTTCGTTCAGACCTGCTATCACATCACAACTCAAAGACGAGCTTTCGTGTTCTACAACCAACTGTGGTGTGCTCATTTGTTCACTCGTGTCGATCAGTATACATTAGTCATTCCACAAGAATACGTGAACATTCAGTGTGGTTGAACAGTGATGTGAGTAGAAAGGTTTTAGGCGCGACTGTCGCCCAAATGACCGATTCAATCTGTCAGTAAGACGCATGCTTCTGATGCAAAAGTTTGGTCACATTAGATCACGCAATTATAAATTTAGTGGTATTCAAGGTAGGCTTGTGGTAAGCAAACAAACGAATTCAAAGGTCATGGGTCATGAGTGTACAGATTAAAACCACCAATGGGTTCGAATAGATAATTTCGTGCAGAAGCGAGAAAACCGCAGCAGAGCTGAAATCGATAGAGACAGCCAGATAGGCTGATCAAACAGTCCGTTGAACAACGGGGAAGAGTCGAAATCTTGATATGTTAAAAATGTCAGTTCATTCATCCAATAAAATAAATGAGCTTCACAAATCCATACGCTTAGACAGTTCAGTCCCGTCAATTCTACGATAGTGTACTTGGCCTCCTCAGTCTCGGTTGACTCCATAAACTAGCCGTTTCGCCTAACTCTCAACGCTTCTAGATCAATTTCATCACTCGCGTCTAGCGGGTCGCAAACGACTGGGGAATCCCCGATTAAAGCCTACCACTCCAACTGATTTTGGGGTGCCTTTCAAATGTTTATTCGGTGCTTACTCATTATTTCTTTAAATAAATTATCATGTTTTTTAGTTCAGAACTCATGAACACGTACGTAATTACGCATGATTACAAGTTCTCTAAACAAGTAAGGGACTTTTGAGATGCATCAAGATTTTAGGCAGCGTCCTTTTCTTTTCAAGTACCGTCATGATATCTACTTCATGCAAGACCGTACGAGTGGCCTCTGAGGTCCCTTTCTTGAATGGGATAGCAGGAGTGTTTGTTCATTCCCTTAGTGCCTTCGATACTAAACTGAGTACCTCTCCCTTAAGAAACTGTGTAGAGCGGTCTCTGTTCATTAGTGTCACCATTGCGTTTTTATACTGTTTTGGTCGTCAGCACTTGCGCAAAGATACAAGACTCTATGGAACATTGAGCTTACAACATTTTAGTGTGAGCAAACCTACAGTTGAGAATGTTCCGTACATGTGATTCTTCGACATACAGTAGTCTTGAAAACAAATTCCACCCTATGGGTCAGAAATACAAAAATGGTAAACAACCACTACTAGATTCTAGTTTCACCGTCCAATTGAGGCATTGCTGAAAATGTATCAATCCGATCATCTCGCTTCAAAACTATGAACGTGTCGTCTACATGACAGCATAAAACGTTTGGAGAACTTTCAAGTTAACTTTCTTTCGCACAAATTGTGCAACATACACACTTGCTAAAACGGGGGATATTAAAGATTTAGTAGTTTACTCTTGAACATATAACTCTGAGCTCTAAACATGAAGACATCCCAACAATTCTGTGTGATAGTCAACTTTGTTCTTTCTTCCAGAGCAATGCTGCACAATAATAACTGTCTGGCTGTTTCTAATGCTACGGACTGCAGTAGGTTGGGGAACAGCGGTGTCACATTAAACCTAGCGAAGACTTCATCTTACTCCAAGGAAATCGATCCAATCGAATGTACAAAGTCACGAAAGACCTTGCAACATCACGTCACGCAGAATCAACTGCACCAGCAATAGATAAGAAAAGTGCATGGGTTTGATGAGTTCCTTGCGATTCTGAAACCCGCGGAGGTTATTTCAATTTTGGATACAAACTATACTACGTTCCCTACCTTAAATGGACTTTTTCCATACACAAATAATTGTTCACTTCAACGCTACTCCTACTCACAATCGAAGCTGCGGTTCTCGTCGGAGGTTATGTTCCACTTTCTTCTCATTGCCGGCCCTATTCAGTCTACACTGGTAATAACCATGGTTTTATTTGGGCTCAGTCTTCAATGTTGCGTTATCTGGTGCAAGATTATTCACTACTTCCTGCTCAGGTCAAAGTATACCGACCATCTGCGAAATCATTTTCTCCACATACTCTATTGTCAATTCAGAAAGTGTGAATAGGGCGTTTGGTATAATCTCATCTGTTTTTGATGGCGCTATTTTAATTAGCCTTAAAAATATTTTTCCAGTTTTATCTAACGAATACCTCCAGTTACAATCATAAAAATATAACCGAAAGGTAAATCAGTGAAAGAATAACCGAAGGAGTCGTGCTGTTAGACGTTCCATCTGTTAAGTTTAATTGCTAGAGCCTTTAACAACCGTAGTTCTCTTTCGCGATGACACAAACTCCAGCGACTAGTTAATGAACATCGGCCGGTAGAACCAAATCATATCCCAGATGAATATGTGACAGAGAGATAAAAGGCGAGAGATTTTGATTGATATCAACCGAATGCCACACGAAAGTGATCCTGGTTTTCACATTTCAATCGGCTTTTCAGACCTCTTTTGAACAGAAGAAATATACTCCAGCTTCATTTTTGTTAGAGCTCATCAGTAGTGCATACCTTGCCCCGGCTGGCAGTTGTACTACGACTATCTTTTCATGAAGCAACCGTGTTGATTACTATGCTACTGTGCACACACTGTGCACGAAAAAAATTACCATGTGTAGACGTTCACCTATATTCATTTAATATTAACCCTAATCGTACCATCGTCTACAGAGGGGGGCACAGTAACTGTTCTGTTAACCGCAATCGACCACCCCACGACTGGGAAACCCCGTCAAGTTGAAACCACAGAAATAATATTAACACCAGCAGTAAGAAGCAGAGCATTTTGGTTGATGTGATTTCCACATCACTGACAACTAATTGCAGCCTTCGCAGTCACCTGGATTTTCCGGCTTGCTGTTTTCGACTCCCAACAAAAGCAAAAGTCTAGTGCACTGTTTCTTTCGAAAATAGCTGAGTGAACAGTCTGTGGGGATGTGAAAAGGTTATAGTTAGTAAAACTGAGGTGTGTATTCGAGAGGTTCAAACGCAACAGTCAGTCGAAAGTTACACCACGGTACAGGAATTACAATTGCAGTAGACATGATAACAGCTTCTGAAAGTCGAATTTCTGGGCAATTTAAAACCATAAAGTTAGAGGGTGATATCGAGAATACGATCCTGGAGCGAAACTTATAATCTCCACTTTTAAGAAACCTCGACAGCGAAGTGAAAAACACAAAGCTATTAGTTTATCGACCAATCATTCCCGGTCATTTTTAGATGATCAAAAACGTGCTGACGACAGATGTAACGCTGTGAACCTAGCCACACACGACGCCCTAATTTTAAATTTGGAAAGCGTTGTGTATATTTCCACTGCGTTTTAGTTCGGGTGTAGAGATGTTGTGACTGTGTCTAAAATGCAGCAACAAAGAACAACTCCCTACCGTGTATAGCACGTGTCCAGGACACTAAAGCTGATGATAGAAATATCGCCACTGTGCAGGCAACTGTGTACACACAAAAACATGGAAAATGTACAGAGCTGGCAGCGGTCTCCGAGAAAATGAAACTATTGCTGAAAAAAGGAATAACAACTACGGCTTGTGATAACCCAAAAATCAATACAGACAGCAGTGACTACGAATAAACAATTGTCGAAAGACAAGGTTTAAATTGGTTGTCTAAACAGACTGTAAAGTTTCCAGCTGAATATCACTCAAATCTGATCACAGCCTTCGCATCCAGATAGCCTTTCCAGCCAGCCTCTTTCAAGAAGAAGCACTAGGTTCGAGTTTCGCTCTTATTAGATCTTGCCACGGCTGAGACTAGAACTCCGGCCACGCTTTCATGAGGTAGCCGTGTTGACCACTGAGCCACTGACCTCATACTAGGCATGACTGGATCATCATATGAAAACGCTCAACCACTTTCGCTTGTGAGCAATGATCGGGTTACTCGATTGTCTCGAGAGGAAACACGATAGCTGTCCTGTTAACTCTAATCGACTATAAAGTTACAATAAAGTGGGTTGAGAAAAAGATCACAGTTAACAATCCTATCGTGCCAATCAAGGCTACCATAAACAGGTAGGACAAAATTGAAGTGTATATGTTGACCGATAGGGAGAAATCCAGCGTCTAAGAACTCTTTCCAAACTTTTGTAAATATATGCCGTAACCATCCGCAACACTGAACGGAAAATCAGGAGTTTTAAAAAGGTCGAGTAAGTTGCCACTAGTTATGCTCAAATAGCCTGGAAACGGTGTGACAGAGCGAGATAGTACTAACAGAGACAGTGATGTTTCACTACATGCTGATCAGAAAACAGCTGGAATCTCATTTCGATAATGAGCGCCAGAAATTTGTTCGCTGAAAGAGTTCCATTATGTCTGTTCAGTCCATCTATTAGGAGCGGGTAAAGGCAGTACCTTTCACTAGCTGTACGGATAAACGAAACAGAACCCACAGCTTCACATAGCGAGCTGTGAGGTGAACGCCAGGAGACTACGACGTAGCTTAACAAACCGAAGATTATCACGCGGCACGGCCTTATGTGCACAGTAGGTTGCGTCCACACACAAAAATTTCACCAAATACACCCGTTTCACATAAGTGTTCTGTTCCTGCAAATACCCTGCAGTGTAACTGCGCAGAACCCTGGGATCCTTAGCTAGGGTCGGGAGACAGTCTAGAGATGGAGATGCTGAACAGATGCGGACCGCGACGACCTTGGGTGCACTAGCAAAGCACTCCGATAATGTCCAGATAGCTTCATTGTCTTTGTGGTAGAAAAAATCTCAAGTGAACATCGAACTGATTGCTCGTCAGATGTGGTGGTGATCGGTTAGGAGCCCGTGCATGATTTGCCGAGAAAATTCCAAATGACTTGTTTTGCACACTGTCTCCACAGCATCTCAGTGACAGCTCTTCTCCACTGTTGCTGAATGGTTCTATAGGGTTTGTCACCCGTAACGTTTCAAGACAGAAAAATACACTAGGTTCTCTCGGTGGTAAATCGTGCACAACGTTTGTGACCTAATACGTGCGCTCTCCTACGCTGGTCTTTAACGCCCATGCCATACACTATTCTTAGCAAATTCTCAAATGTTACGGTGTTTCTAGTGTCAACTTGGACAACCGTGCTATTTACAGGCAGTTTACTGATTGCGAAAAACTTGCTTGGAGAAAACTCTCCAACAGAGACGCCCGTCCTCAATATGTGATTCGTCTAGATAAACTATAACTTTCCAAAATGACAGAAACACGAACTACGATCCGCGTTTATGAAATGGCACACAAAAATGCGATCAACCTCTCGCTCGCACGTTCACCAGTTGACCGCGATTGACTTTTGAGGACAGTTGCTGAAAGATCTCTCGGATGGATTATCAGGTGTTACTTTCATCGTCGTGGCTGTCTCCAAGATGAATATTCAACATTCATGGAACTAGGGGAACTTTTTACTTGATCTGAATAGCGTTCACTACGTGCATCTGTCTTGATGTTGTGTCTTGGTTGAACAGTGATTGATGAGGTATGGCAAGCAGACTGGAGAGACTGTGAACTATGGTTAATAGCTAATCCTTAGTAAGATGAACTCGTTCATTCGCAACCTACGAGTGTGTTCAGCTGGGCAGATTTCAAGAGTTGTCAATCTGCGAACACAGACGTCCAGGCATGCAGCAACTGCATCTTGAGCATCAGCAAATATGCCGGAAAATCTTCGCAAAAACTGCAAATAGTTGTCTTAGATAACCCTTTTGCTGAGGCCATAATAGTTCACCAAGTCAAACGGATGTCAACAAGAAGTTACATCCATTGATGAGCTTGCAAATCCTTTTCTTTACAAAGACGTACAGTAGAACGGAATGAAAATAGCCTCACTGATTTTCATGAAACATCGGTAACTACAGAACAAAGACTGGCCTCGTGAAAAGCGTTGTTTATCCTTCACACGTTCCTAAACGTCTAGAATGTAGAAGGGGGAGTCGTCTGTCTGGTTATAACGAGGACTAGCCATGCTGATTAACAAAGCCGCGCTATCGCAACAGTTAGAAAGTGCCCACATCAATCCGGACCCGTCGATCCCGCATGAAAAAAGGATGACGTAGACAACATAAAAGCATGAGACAGACATAACGTAAACTGGTAAGCCGATGGGCGCGGCCAAACCAATATCAGCTCTGTTGAACCTCAAACGATATGCAAACAACGTGAATGTACCCGCGAGTGCGCACACAAGCAACCACATTTGGTCCGGAAAGAAAACCCAAGCATAGACATGCATGCACACACAAGCCAGCCTGTGTAGCACAGCAACAGGCAACGGGATCAGATGGGAAAACACATCACAGGACGGCGCAGCAAGCCGAATCGATCAGCCTGATGGACAATGTACCGTAAACAAACGGGAGAAGGCAAAACTGGTGCAGCAGCAGAAGTGGGTCACATTTTAACGAGCTAACTGCACTGTTCAGGAACAAAATCGGTTTGGCCAGTCTATTCAGCAAGCACGAAGCTCCCAAGATACGATCTTTTTGACTCTACACTCGAGAGAAAAGATGACAACAGTTTGCAAGGACAATAACTCTCTTATTGGGTGCTTACTAATGAAAATTCAGATTTTCCCACGAAATAATCAAAATTTCGGTCCAACATAGGACGGGGCAAAAGTACATATTATGGCAAACAATTGGACAGTAATACTAGAAGCATATAAGCCCAACCTAATTAAAGATCTAGCGCAGTAATCATAGGACAAAATTCGCACACTCAACAACAACAACTGCAACCGCATCAATGGAGTGCAGGACGCCATCGTGCACATTGAAAGACGGTCGGCAATTGTCAGCAACAACGGCGCAACGTGCAATGTCAAGAGTAATAAGTCTCCATTAGGTATCCTGTGGCAAGAGTGCATAGAGGCATGCGTACTGAACGGACAAGCGGAACTGTGTGGACACAATCGATGAACAGCACTCAAAAGTGATCTCAGCAGTCACTTCTCCACAGACCTTTCAGTTAGCCCTTTCGAAAAGAAGCATTGTATTTGAGTTCCACCCTTGTTAGGGTCCACCAGAGGTGCGTACTTTTCTCTCTTTTCTTCTCCATCATCATCATCAACATCAACAACAACGAGACTTGGTCTCATCAAGGCGACCCAACTACGAGTTCATATTTCCGGCCAGAATGACCACATAAGAACCATACATCGACCGAAGGATTACAGCCAGATTCGAGCTGGAGGCGTCCTTGACACCGACGTCACTACAGTCAATTGGAGCATAAGCAGACAATGAAAAGATTCCTGAGAGTTCTGCCAAAAGAGCTGGTCCTGACTGAACCCGGACGGCACAAAGCCTACTTTTAACAAAAATCCAATCCACCAACGCGGCTACAGACTTCGTGCTGAGGGCTATACCTACTCTAATCTGACCAGTAGCGGCAGTCGTCGTATCACTCGAAGTGTAGAACCAGTATCGGGTAGATAGCGCGGGTGCCGTCAGTTCCAGAAGTTTACGGCCTGGATTCTGGTCTCCGAAATGCACCATACATCGACATTCAACGATTCTAACGTTGGTGCGAGGGCGGCCTGTTAACTTATTTGTTTTAAAGTGCGAACAGTGAAGGCACCTATACTAATTCGCATTCTGTGTCTAAGCAAGACACGACGGAGATCTTAGGCTGAATAGTAAAAGATGGGACTCGTCAACACAGCGTTACCACGATTGGCGATATATATATATATATATATATATATATATATTGTAAGACCTGCACAGTAATCACCAAGATTGGAGGTCTGGAGAGGCTTGAGAGCTAAATTCGATAGGACAGTGGGGTTGGGGTCAGCAGTTGAATGCTTTCGTCCATCCACCTGCTATATGCAACTGACAAGAAGACTCGGGTTATACTACCAGACGTCCGATGCAGTGTGGAATTATTGGTGTTGTGAACATTCATGGTTTAATCTGGGTTGATATACTGCTAGGATCCTCACACCTTACACAGGAGGACGATTGGGATTCTCAACCAAATCCTTCAATTTAAAAGCCTGTACCACTAACCTTCTTCAAACCCGCAATCAGATGAACCAGTAGACTATGACTTTTCGAACCTTTACCTGATGGATTGCCTGATATAAATGACTGTCGGTGTGGCCGTCACACCATCCAGTTTAGCCCAATAGGTCACTGAGACGCGCAAACCGTCACACAGAGTGAAGGTTCAGTCTCGTTTTGACGAGTGCACATCCCTGCCACGGCCGGGATTTGAACTTCGAGTACACTTCATGAGGCAATTGTGCTGACCACTGCACTAGCGGCCTCACACCAGGTACGGTTGAGTTACCATATGGAAACACAGCCACATTCGCCTTTGGGTGGCGTTTACACTGTGTGACCGACCTGAGGGGAGAAACAGTAACTGTTTCGTTATCACCAATCGATGACCTCAAGACTGTCGTTCCTTTTTATGGTGAAGTTGCAGAAATCACTTGACTTCGGGGATGATAGTTTAAGTTGGCATGAGGCGACTACCATATAGAATGTTAGCCGTTCCCAACAAAAGTACTCAATTCGCTTGGTGCTCGGCAGGAACGAAATATCAATTCAAATGAGGAAGATATAAACCATAGCCTATGTCCGATGTGGATATCATAATACACCAGAAACCCACTACCTGATAGAAGACATCATCAGTGAGTGTGCTTTGGAACATTATTTACATAGAGTTTCGTGCTAGCAAACTATAGTAAATATCCAAAGAGGTCAGAACTTTGTATAACAGCCAAAAAAATTAATAGCAACCCAATGACCAAAGAGGAACCTACTATCGAATAATACATTTGATGATAATAGGAGTTGAGTATTTGATCTACTGAGGGTAAACAACAAGTCGAGGGTCGGTATCGCCGCCACGTTAGATATAGCTGGATCTTGAACCGTAAGTGACCATTGGCAATAAAAAAAAACCCACAGAGCCTCTACAAGGTCAACGAACAGATAACAAAGAACGTGAAATGCTTTCCGGATGCCCCCAGAGAAACCAAGCGGCTGTAAAGTCCACCAAACATGAATAAGAATACAACTGTAAACAAAAAACAAACAGTACAATACCTATATTCCACATTCGAGCAATGAGTCTTCGGGCATTGACTACAGCTCAATGATCCTGAACGCAATTTGTTGTGAAGTCACTTATACAAGGCAAACCGTGTTCAACAATGGTTCAACACAATGAATAGTCCCAAAGAACTAAATGGAATGCTGATTGATATTTGGGTCAAATAGAGCAAACTTTTCATGTACAGAAAGGGCAACAATGAGTTAGTGATAACCAATAGTTAGCGGTTACCGACAGATCACAACAGACTGAAACCGAAATCTTGATAAGACAAAATCCAGGAGCTTACTGAGAATCCTAAAGGGCAGAAACTTAGTTAAAAGGTAAGTGAGTTAATCTACTTGTCAACACAAAACAGATGAGAAACCGTATAGCCAAATGGATGACAAGGGGAGTAAAACACCACAGGCAAGCAGGAAAAAATAGTGAAAGATTTGAGTGAAACTTTTACCTAGGGTAAGGCACGCTTTAAACCAGGAGCATATGATCAACTTAGCAAACATGTGCATCATCAGAACACTCGTCCGTTTTGTTAAGGAGCGAGCAGTCAATGAACGCCAGAAAAAAAAATACGCCGAAAACGCGAACGAAGGGTATCGTTCAGGATTGTCCGGTACAGGGATCGGATATGAACACGTTTGGCCAATCTGTATCGGTGACTAAACACCTCGTTATCAAACTGGATGCGATACAAGCGGATCAGAAACGTTGACGAAGTGTGCGCTCACTTAATTCCGTCAACAGATTTCAACGTAGGTAATTGTAAACCCTTCACTCGGCGTACTAATGCCCATTCTTATCTACTGCTTAACCAGCAGATTACTACATTACTTGGCATTCAAAGAGTAGACTCAGTTCACAAGTGGTCCGGTTTAGTCAAAGACATTTTCGCCACAAGCAGAATGCAATGACAACAAATATATTTACTACCATATCCATCTTACATTCTTTCCTCATGAAATACTCGTTGAGTATACAAGTATCCTATAGGCACCACACAATGTTACATGACACCCATTGGTGTCAAAGAGTAGAATGATGCTTGCGAGTTGAAGTAAATGGTAATCATCAGCGTCTGGAAGAGAGACAACTGTGTGAAGAGCGCCTTCATGCCTGCACTCAGGACAGACCCGGATGTTGTGAGGTTGAAAGGTGTTTGAAGTTGTTCATTACTGAATGACTGATACAAGGCCTATAAAAATGGGCCGCAGAGAACACTGACACTCATTTACGTCGTCCATATTTATCACCATCTACCGCCAATTGTACATCGACAGTTCCTCTGTGGACAAGCAACAGTTTCAACAGGCATTTGTTTTCGAACACCGCAGCGTAATACTTGATTTCCGGAGGAGGGATACTGCCATAAACCTCAGCACATGCGTCCTTATTTGTCGTTCACGTCACACTATTCCCTGGCATCGATGAATGATACACAGCATTAGGAACCATCTATTAGCACACCTCGGTTCCCGGTAGCCACATACAAGACATCCAGAAGAGTAGAAGAGCATCATGGGAACAGAAAGCAATTAGCAAAACAGTGTAAAAGCATTCAATTAACGCGTTTGTCCAGTGATTGTGCGCGGGATGAAAAGTGGATCAGATGTTGTCAGGTCGGCTAGCGAAAACAGCACAAATCAAACAGGTAAACTAAAGTTATCAGGATGCAATTTGCAAAGAACAGTGACAATTCCTAGTAAGCAGTGCCCCAATAGTACTAGAACAATACGGTATCCGATACTGATGTGTTAGCCACTCACAATCTTCCGAAACACGTACACAAGGTTGCGTCGCGCTAATCATGCGATAACAATCACCAAATAGAAATATGTTGAAACGTACGGTGGACGCAACAATTGTGGTGTCTTCATAGTGTCTTCACAGAACAAAGAAACTATGCTGAAAAGTGGGAAATGGTGATAATTACCAACCTTGTCAAAGTGAAATGCTACTTGAGGTTTGGTATGCCACTGTTTGGCGCCATCGATGCCGAATTACTCATCGAAAACGGCACACACTCACGACGAAAAATCGAACGAAGTAAACCAACATGGAATCGACTGGCATTCCAAGTTTGAAGGGTGAATTCTTTGAAAACTCTGATGTTTCAAGAACTGGAGCAAAGAACCAAGCCGATTCTGACATGCTGGATAGGTCACATGAGCATGTGCTTTCAGATCACGGTAATCAGTGACCATCACCATCATCGACTCACACAGGTGCCGAATTGTCACCTGGCAAGGAATGTTACTCTGGTATCGCATAACGGATTATGGAAATCAATAGCTGGCTAACAGCCAGGAATTCACTCAGTGAAGGCGCGTATGTGCATGCACGCATGTTTTTGGACTTAGTAACCAATGCAATTATGTTGCTACCCGATCAATACACGTGACTAGTACAAAACAGTTAATCAGAGTAAATAGACAACTGGATTACAACTGTGAATGACAAAATTCGATAGCCTCTCATAAATTTAACAATAAACAGTGAGTTGACACGCTTGCTTGTTGACTGTGTTCACAAAACAACCCAACGGTACTATTGTTCTTAATAAAAAGTACTCAAGGCATTTGTGTTGTTGTGTGATACATAACGAGATATTTAAACCGCCAGCTTTTGCAGAGCAGCGCTTCACGTGATAGCACTTGATGGGTTACAGGAGAAGTGGACAAAGTTAGGCTAGCCAAAAATAAAGCAGCCTCACGCGAAGTGATCGGGGTTTGAATCCATTACCTAATGATTAGCAGCCAAAGCTATTACCATCGAGTCAACCAACGCAGTTCCAAGCACGGCTTCTGATCGAAAGCGCGCCGTTAAGCGGAAGTCAAACACGGACAAGAGGGCAATCACACCGTCACAAGTGAGCCATGTGAGCCAGTTGGGTAAAAAAACATGATTCGCGAATCTGAATTAGGCTCCTCAAGAAAGTCTAAGGGTTGAGTATAGGTTAACGGCAGTCTCCGACTGTTGTGTGATCAAGTAAAAACATGAAGACCTTTAGAGTTAAAATGCCACAGCGGTTGCATGCCGCATACAAATGTACGGTAAACGTGGCTGGTGCGCGCAAGACGAGAAAACCAACGATACATCGTCTGTCTAAGGGGGCTGATCATCAAAGTGAGACATACACTTGGCCAACCTGTTCCGGTCTAGTTATAAACTGTTAAAACAAATTTCGTGAGACATTGTCTGGCAACAGTACTTACGATTGATTTCGTTTTCTCCGGCCGAGTAGCTACGGGAGGAGGCACAAGGTTGTACACCACAGAGTCCAAACGACCACTATCCGGAATAGAATCCAAAGTAGCAGGTAACTGGGAAATGGGTCCAGCGCGAATCGGAATAGAGGTCCCCGTGAGTGACTCCCGACGTGGTGTTGGGACGGGGGTCGCAGAACCGGCGGGGGATGGAGACGACTGACCGGACGAATATTGGACTACAGACGATTCTAACGGGGGAACTCCATCAGCAAAACGTCTGGGTAGTCCGGGAGAACAAGGAATTGGTCCAGTGACATTGGTTTGCCACTGAGGTTTGTGATTCCGATGTTCTTTGGGTAGGGTTGCATGTGAGGGTTTGGTTCGAGGATTATCATACACATAGGACAATTCTTTTGTAGGAGGGCGAGAGGTTGAATGACCGTGCTGGTCGAGATTAGGATTTGGACCGGGCGATGTGGAAACAGCGTTCTATCGACCACAAGTAAAAGAATGACAAAAATAGTTTCAGGAAAAAACGAGGTGCACATACTTAGGAAGATGGTGGTGTCGCTGATAAGATATGCCAAACAGTTACAATAAAACACGTAGCTTCACAGTGTACATTCAGGCCAATACAGCGGAGAGAGCTCTCTATTTGAAGAAAGAGGACAGAGGACAATAAGAGGTCACCAGCACAAAGTGTGATTTCCGTGCCGAAGTGGTGAGCAACAATGAATAGGTACGAACAGTAATAGAATAACGGCATACTAGAACATAATGTTTGCCTCAGAGTATACGGCAGAACTCAGTGAGATGAGGACTAACACGCTAAACCATGGCAGCATAGTTCAGTGGAAGGAAGCACAGATGACAAATGACCACCAAGATATGAACCACATTAAAAACCGTTCTAGGAGTTCGGTAGTAAAGGCATTGACAGTTAGGACTCAACTTCAATAAGACCGGACGTTTCTGTGTAGGTTTAGAAACAAAATAAGAAACTATTCGTACGAATTGGAAACAACTCAGTGATTACATGGCTGCAGTTCACAAGGGAGCCATATTTTACTGAGAACGACCACGTATACCGGAACTTCAAATTACCTCAATACAACGTTCTTTTGGTCCAGTTCGCCAACAATAAGACAGTTTATATTTATGGCGAGATGTTAGTATTTCGTTTACTCTCTACAGACATACGGATACGAACAACGATAAAAGTGGTTAGCGACTGGGTTACCTTCTACAAGATGAAGCCTGATAGTTGACCATTTCTGTTGTCTTCTACATCCACATGTCCTATACGTTCTTGTCTGAAGAGAGTAAACAAAATTTTAAGATCTCACGACACATGTATTCTCTCAACATCAGTGGGTCCCTTCGATACACAGCGCTGTTTTGCTGTGTGTACCTCATACTGGCTGCAGTAAGCAGACGACGGATGGGTCGTCATAATTTGCCCATGAACCCAAGTGTGAAAAGACTGTCCCCACACTAATGAGTTATTCATGAAAAACAAAACTGTAGCAGCACTTCTTAGGTGCACCTGTGAAAGAACTATGAAGGCCGAGCACGTGCAGCCTGGCTTACGATTAGGGCGAACGGATGCGAACGTTCGTTGGCGTACGGGTCACGGGGTTATGAAATGACGAATTCCGCACAACCCATCCTACTTACCAATAATTGGAGCCGACATACTCAGGAGCTGCCAAGTGTCCGTTTGTGCATTTAGGGCCGACCGCGTGAATGACAAACCAGCTGCAGCGTGCATAAGGTCAGTGGCCTCTCGTTCCCTCATCTATTACGAGTAAACAACTCCCTTAGCTACCTCTTATTCTCATTCCAGTGCACATGATAGTGACAACTCTCCTTCAGTTTCCCATCACGCAGCCGTCACCCGCTAAACTTCTAATTTGTTTTAATTAACTGCCCATTGAAAGCGCCATTTCTTATTGATCTGATCAACATAGAAAACGCTTTTTTAATATTGCTATCTCTAGTTGGAGTATTTTTATTTTCTCGGCGCTTTACTAATTATTTACCTTCATTTTACACCACCCACGTATAGATACACAGGCAGCAACGTTAGCCATCTTTCATACAGTTGCCTGCTGTTTGCTCATTTATCATACAAACGTAAACATTGTAACTCTCACCTTTTCTATTGCTCTATTGCACATGGCAGTGATAACTCCATTTTGTTCCTAACCCTCAAATTTCGAACTTTTTTCGTTCACCCACCCATAGAGCAAACATTCCACTATTCAAATGGTTAACGCGATGAGCCTTAATATCATACAAGACAAGGTTTGAACAATCATTTGCAACTGTCTTAATCCAGACAGTTAGGGACACGCCTCAACCATCAGCAAAAAATCGCATACGCGTCCGAGTGAGTTAGATAAGCGGAAAACGAAAAAATTGTCCAGTTGACAGAGACATGAAAAATAATTCAAGCTTCAAAATGATAACCATATGACAATCAGGCAGCTCTGGGCAAAGTGACTGAAATCCATCACGTTTCACAATGCTCACAACCAACCAGACACCAAAAGGTAAGCGATTTGGTCAGTGCATCCTCAAACGGACTGGAAAATGTCAGAACCACATCCGAAACGATAACCTAAAGACTGTCCGAACTCCATGGAATATTATATAGTTGACATCAGAGATTAACATCAGTGTTTAACTGTTATACAGATAGAACAAACCTCAACAGAGGAGATGAAAACTACTTAATAAGGACTGTACGACTAAATTAAAATAAACTACAACAAAATGTCCACAACTGGTAGACGAACGACTGTGTTCCGAATGAGAGTAAGACGGTTTCTTCAAGATGCTGTCATTCACTGTTCTACACTACAGATGATTTTTACATAACAGAGAAATCATTCAAACGATAACAATCACACCATGTAACTCCAATAGCAGTGGTCGTTCGTAATGTACCCAGTTAGAAACTAGGTCGATCACTGGTAAAACGATACGTCCACAAATGAAATCATGTGTATGAAGTAGGGCGAGAAGCAATAATGCGAATGCGGTCAGAACTTGTGCATGTACAGTAAGCACAATAGCTCGAAAATAGACACGAAGTAATTGTGAGGGTGCATCGTTCTTAAATAAAACAACGAGAGAATCATGTGAATGGTCAATTGTCGAGGAGTACGACTATAAGACGAATTGGGTCGAACCAGTCAACAATGGGTCACTCAACAAGACGACAATACCTACCATATCACTCCCAATCTGATACAATACTCTGTATTCACGATCGACGAACTATTTTGCGTCTTATCCTGGAAACTCCCCTAGTAGGTCAGTCGTTTTCGAAACGCTTGGCCACAAGTGTTTTCCTCGTTGAAAAAGACGACTGTCGGGTACCTTTCATTGACCAAGGAGTTCCCTAGCGATGTGCTTCATTACGGCTGTGGTCACATGAAGAGTATCGCGGACGGACTTCAGGGAAACCCGTTTTATCCTAATGGTTTTTCAATTGTGTTCTTTTCTTTCAGGCCTTCAGGATCTCAATAGTTCTTATGCCTGTTACATATCCCAACACATTACCAAGAGCACATCTCTGTAAGTAAACCACTCTTTATGGTGGTGAGAAATATCGAATGTCAGCACCTGACAGGGTCAACCTAGTGTTTTTCTCAGAAACGTTAACATATTCAGTTGTCCTTGTTCAAGCTGTCGGTAAACGTAGCATCCGATCTCTTTCTAAATTTATTTTGTCAGTCCTGATCGATAATATTTGGCCAGACTGGCGCATCCCAGGCCCTCTGCGCGTGATCTCGGCGGCAACTACTACGGGAGCTCCCCAGGATAAATTGACAACCACTGAATTTCAAACGTATTAAGTGACTTAAAATATTAAAGAAGAAATTGGATCACGACGCAGATTGACGGCTAGTATGTTCTGATCACTCACTGGACTAAATTGAGTGGCGTAATGATTAGGCGGGGAGTAGTCCTCATGTCAGTCAAGTTAATGGATAGATAACTAACGAATTACAGATTTCTCTTAGAAACAACAGTAAAAACCAGGGTCTCCTGAAAATCGGCAGCTTGAGGTGGGTTGTATCCAACCATCACAACAGGGTGCATGCAAGTCACATCCGATGAGTGATACCAATTGAAAAGTTGACGCCATTCCAAACAATAAAAACTGCCAGCCGGCCCGACTTCATCGGGATTTCGCAAGGCATTTGAAGATGGGAAATGGTGCGAAAGTTAAGAAACCTAGTTGGTTTCAAAAACTCGGCTTTCCAACCAGTCTGTTTGGTTAAGACTACAACCCGTTTGTTTTGATGGAGCGTGGAGTTAAACAATGTACAGTACACAGGTGCTCAATGCAAAGCATCCGAAGTTGCGCCTCAGCACCATTCTGATTGATCACTACATTGAAGTGCTGGTTTGCTCGGGCAGGCTATCCATGGTTGGTAGTCGTATTCAGCGAATCATTTATTGGTTCTCTATCGAGGGCTCCTTCTAACCCAGCGGATTCACACAAGCAACTTAATAGAAGTGTGAAGTGAACGACCAAATAAGGTCTGATTTATGCGCAATTAAATTAATGTCATAGACAATCATAAGTAACGTTTTGATTTCATGCGGGTTATTCGAAATCGCCATTCACAAGGAAAAGCGTCGACGACCAGAAAACCCCTTAGAATTTAGACAATCGAATGGAAGTAATACAACAGCATACATGCGGATACAGTAACAGTGTTTTCTTGAGAAGTAGGAAAAATAAACAGACTATATCAAGGAAAATAGGCAAACCGAGTTGGAAATTCAGCAGAGCCATAGAACTTACCGTGCCTGAAGTCGATCGAACTGGTACTAAAGGGGTAGTGGATGGTGGCAGCTGACGCAACGGGCCTGAAGATATTGTAGATGATGAATGTAAGTCGTAAGTGATCGACGTCGGAGACACATGTGATCCGGTGTAGGCAGGCAGAACACTGAAATCCGGAGCTCCTACATTGTACCCTGCAGAAGAAAGTGCGACTCGGGCATTGTTGGTGGAAGATCCAGGAAAGTATTCTCCCGAAGCGGTGAGGTTTCCTGGACCGTTCCTAGATGAGTTGGATGAATCATGTTCCGCGTTACCTGTAACCCCAGTCAAGCTGCCTGTACTGCAGTTGCTATCCAAACTGCTATGGCCCTCATTGGGAACCGAGGTTACGGTCAGCCCGGGGGCAGAACTACAGTCACCAGTCGTGTTGACTTGAGTGGTCACTGGGGTTGGGAAGCCAGCCCCGCCGTGTCCACTGCTGCTGCTACGACTTACTGCACCACCGCTGCCACTGCCACTCCGGCTAGCCACTCCTTCACTACTACCCCGTCCGCTACTAAGACTGCTGCTGCGCACTCCAACAGCCCCGGGGGCGGGTAACCTGGTGATAAGTGAGACGCATTCATGCTCAGGTGTACCACTTTTAGCTGGGTGAGCGCCGAACCCAGAGTCCATGTAGGGGGTCTTGTGTCCGGTTGGTGATGGATCACCGGGTTGGAAACCTGTGACCCGAAACAAGATGTTTAACAATCAGACAATTAGAATACGGACGAAACTGAGCAAAATTGAAGTCAAGGTGACGTCCAGTCAACTTCGTTGACAAAGACGCATATGTAGAATAACTAAAAAGTGAGTTCCAAAGCAACCGTTGTACAAGTGACCGAAGACAGATAAATAAGAACCTAACTGCTAAAAGTTTCGAAAACAAGATATTCGCGTGTATTTCATATTCTGACCTAAATATTAGATCTTGGCAAGATGCAGTTCTAAAATGCTTCGAAGTATGTGATCCGGACGGGCATTCGAAAGCACAAAGAGTAATTGGCTCCATGATGGTGAATTTAATTTGGTGGAATGCAAGATGTTGTAAATCGAGGTGTAATAATGTCGTGATGTGAAGGAAGCGACAGAGAATGAGCTGGTTACCTAAGACCATTAAATCATTAACGCCCAATAAACTGGCAAGTTCACTAGGCGCAGACAAATCCATTAGAGTATATCTGTGCTATTCGTATAAACCAACAATCCCTAGAACTCTGGTAAAGTCTCCTCTTCCACTAATACTTTGGACCATGGTAGTCGTACTGCCTGTTCTGGACTCCAACTGTCCTGGTATAACTCAACTTGATGATGTTGTTGGACCTGTTAGCCTAACTTCTAATTCGTTTGTTCGTTCAACACAATGCCGCCTGCTAAAAGTATTCTGGGAGAATATCGAAAGTGCTCCTGGTAGGGGAACAGTACCTGTCGAGGGGGCATTGGACCTACGAAACACAACTAACCGATCACTTAGTTTGCGGAACTGTCCAAAATAACGCTGACGACTTGCAACCATAACGGTGAAACAGTTAGTGCGTTTGAAGGGAGCGGGAACCAAAACGTGGCTTATAGTTGAGTAAAATGTCAGAAATCGGTCTTGCAGCCAAACAGAAAAAAGTGATTCAACCGTCCTTTTCCCATAAAGTCTCGCGATTCATATTTGAATTCCATTGTTTGTTACGCACAGCAAACTGACAGGTTTTTCTGACAACTTTAAGGCTTCAAAAACGTTCACTTCTTCAAGATTTTTCAATACGTATCAATGGCTTTCTCCACTCGGCATTCGTCTATGCATGCAACATCGCTTTCTGTCAAAGACTGTATATGCAGTTGACTGGCCAGTAAATCTAAAGGGTATGCAAATAATTTTAAATATCGAAACATGGATCCACAAGGCGAAAGTCGTGGTGTGAATGCATTGATAAACGGACGCGACCAAAATATGGTGAGCAGAAAAGCGAACAGAACAAACAGACTAGTCAGTGGTCACCGTGATGGCGACTTGGCGCGATATGTTTCACACAGGTGAAATCGATTGGCGGAATGAAAGGGCTTAGTACCCGACGGAATTAGAACCGGTAATCTCTTATTCCTGTAAGACTACAACATTCTCATGAAAAACGTTCCTTCTTGGAAGGTGCTTATTGCTAAGTGAGGCACTGTGTTCAATAAGCCGCAACAACGTCTACCGCAAAAGTTGGACCCTTTTCGTAGCTCATCACTTTTTACGTGTTTGAGGGTTTTTAATAATTTGTCATCCAAGTCCATGCCCTAACAGTACAAAGACGCAGGTCTTTATACCCCAAGATAAATAAATAGTTCGAACGCCATTTGGCTTTATTCACTGGGACTAGAATGCATACGGATAGTGTCTATGAGACCACCCATAGTGCAACGCAAGTCAGTTGTGGCCGCATGTGTACAGGCATTCTTTAACCTCGACTACCCTGACAGGCTAGTTCAGACAAGGACGTCACCGCCCATACAGTCAAGCACGTACTTACTTACGTAAACACTAAAGTCGGACTACATCGTTAATAGTCAAACTCGACTCCACAATACAACATTGTTTAGTATACATAAACGGTTTCCCACAAAATTACCGTCCACAATCTAAGTAGTACTAGAACAGAATGCATTTTTTAATTGCGCGACCTTAGCAGCAATAAAAACCTGAGGAAATCTACTGGCGCTACCAAAGAATTGCGCTTAGCTGCCATTTTGCAGTGGGCCACGATGTAAGCCCAGGAAACGATCTATCAAGGTTGCTCCTTTCGATAGGTAGATTTGAATGGCACTTGGAATAGTTCTACTAGTGATCCCTTGCCATTCAACAACATGCCCTAAAATTTAAAACAAGCAAATGTGGCTAGCGAAGCAACTGTTGAAAAGTAACCAGAATCACGAAGAAACATAACGCGTTTATATACACTGAACCGTCAACAGGATTGAAAATGGGTCGTATACCTTGCAATCGTAATTTCTACAACAAGAACTAGGGTCTGCCATCACGTATCCCGATATAAAGTTATGTGGTCACCTACATCATAATCATCACCGAATCAGCCATGAGCCTGACTATAAAATACTAGGGTTCGAGCCGCAAATTGCCTTACTAGTGATGCAGAATATTCTAGAAGAAAACGCCCCTAGGAGAACTAGAAATGAACAGACGAAAGACTAGATGGAAGAAGTAGAAACGGTATGAGTGCGGGTAGACCGGTGAGTGCGGAAAAATGACATCGCGGGCAGCGCTTCTAGCCATCGATTTGAGTGACCACGAGGAATCCGGTCAGGCAAACAAAACATACCCAGTTTACTTGTTGTATAACAGACAGTTTCGTTGTGAGTAGTATACTACTCAATAGTGTATTAACCACAGGCGACATTCAGGAACAAAAGGACAAGCCCCGAACACGACGGACAAGAAGAGACTATCGGAACAGTGTGTACATACTATGTGAGAACTTGCACGAAGGCGAATGACAACGTACTGTCACCCAACGTATGTGACTGCATGTCTGTCGTGCAAATGAGTGTGTATGCGTTTGTGGTTTAGTTTTTGACGACCTGTACGGAAGTTTGCGCAATAATCCAACTTACTGACCAAGCGTCTTTTGCGGACGCAACATACTCAGTGGAGCCATAATTTGGAATTCAGTGACGCGATCTTCTACCAATCTGTTTACGCTGTGCCTGACGTCCGCGGTGGCTAAAACCGCTTGAAATAGCTATGAATCGTTTATAATCCATCACCTTTGGCTCAGAATGTTGATCACAAAACTCAGGTGTACATGTCATAATTCTCGTTCACTGTGACACGACCATGTAAGGTGAACACGAGTTAACAAAACCAAAAATAAACGTTTTGAAATATCGGTAACCCATCAAACCGGAATCCACTCTTATTCTACGTTTCTTCCGGAAACTGAACAGAAACAAGATCCAGAACAAAGATATCAGAGTCTGGCAGACTGATTGGCGATGTAGAGTCTGATGAATGCATTGCTGATCGCATGATTGGCTTGTAAACTCGCGCTCGGCATCACGTCATTCAAGTGCTTAAACAGAATCAGCCCATGTTAGTAGTGGGTTAGATAGGCTCTGGTCATTTTCTACACGTGTTATCTTTTTAGTCTATGAAACTGGATTATGGAGGTGCATGTGAAAAACGACTGGACACAATGCATTTGGAGCAAGTAGATGGCAAGCAGTTCCAAGCACGTTTCGTTCAGTGGGGCTACGGATGCGGAATAAACTGCTATAAAAACCGAAGGTGTCGGAAATTAATCTCAAGGTACACATACGGCAAGTGAACGCCGGCTGTAAAGTAAGTATGCATAAACAGCACACGATTATAAACCAATAGTGCTGAATTCTAGGCAGACAACTGCACTGTTGTATAAAAAACGATGTTTGATACTTGAGATGTGGCTTGTTTCCACTCCGTTAGTGTGGATGGACATAATCCATCTCGGATTACCAGTGTGCACGGGCTGTGGCCGCTAGGGCTCGAAGTGCTGTTTCTAACGCTTCCTCGTGCTCAGCCTCACACTGACACTCCACGACCGGTTTCGTTCCCGGTCGATGTTTGGTAATGCTGTGATAGGACGAACAATATCTAACCCTGAAAGGATGAAACCTGCCACCAGGTTAGCTCGTAAATTCTCACACAGCTTGCAGACCGAACGTCACAATTACTCTAAGCATTTAAGTATCAAAAATACGAGCCTATCATGGACAACAGAGCGTCACAATAATCATTGCTAACGACTGAATATCTTAAAAGCTATGGTCCACGCTAACTGTTCACATCACAACATTAAGGTGCAATATTATGACAGATAAAGTTTAAGCTCTATTATCTCCATAATTATCAAATTTTAAAAAACAATTAACGCATCGAACTACTCTTAGAATTTAGAGCAAGTAGACGTCTACATATAAAACAGGTAAAATTGAACTACCGCAATGTTGTAACTCAAATGCGCGTAGTCCAATACACCATTTGTCACTCACCGATCTGTTCACATGGTGCAGTCATGTACTTTTCTCTGGTAAAATCGTTCTTTGATAATATGTTCAGGACGCTGAGCAAAATACGCGGATTCTGTTGCTGTTCGTACTTCGTGATGCCTGCCATGCCCAGCAACTGAGTCCATTCGGGAGGCATGCCCTAAGAACACAATGGATGAAACCAAAGCTACACTGTGTACCTCAAACTCTCCTGTGTTCGAATCATAGGTAATATGTACCTTGTGTAGCACACTCAATGGTGCCGAAATATTAGGCATCATGTTTGGTTTGGGTTTTGACACTTCCACTAAATAAACGTCTATTAAATAAAGGCACATACTTTTATTCTTCCTCCTATCCCTTTTCTCTTCTTCTAACGGAGTTGGAGGCAAAGGTTTGTTAAGCTTATGAGCAAATTGCTCATGAGATCTACTAACTGCAAAACATAAAAACAAGATCGTACTGTAAGGCAGCGCTGCTAGATGTCCTAAGTGGAGGAGCAGGGGTTCCAAATCCTTCTGTATGTGGATCGGCAGCCGCACACATTTTATAACGCTGAAAAAAAAAACGAAGAGTACATCTTTAAACGAAACGAAGTTGGTAGCCAGAATTAGAAGTCAATGCACTTATGACGTATTAATAGTACAAATTGGCCTTGGAGCTCGGTTAACGGACAAGCAAATAGTACAAGCTTACTCAATCATGTAATACTCAGAAGGCATCCGATGAAGATAGAAGTAAACCGGTGAAACCGAATAAGTGCATAAAGCTTAAGAGTCACAATTAGATAACAACAGAGAGCAAAACACTGTTTCAGAACAGATGCATCACTGGTACAAACTAGGAAGCAAAAGGACAAGCTAAAACGAAAAAAAATCGGACGGAAACTTAATATTGTGACAAAGACAAACAGAAGTCGTTTAAAAATGTGCCCTTCGAATACGTAAGGCTTGTCTTGAAAACTACTACGGAGAGCCAACTGAACACTATTAGGCCGGAAGAGTATAAACTGGGTAAAAGCAGGTAGGCTACTGCCGAAAAGATGTAGGCGTTTGACAGTCAGCAACCAGAGAGAACAATAACTGAAACAGCGCACAGAAAAACACAGTGGCATCACTACCACTATTTGCTGGCAGCTTGATCAACAGTCAAAAAGGCAGACAAGTGTAGGGTTCGTAACTATCCTGCAATGATTGAGCAAATTGGTGAACATACACTTTAGAACGGTTTTACAGAACCGAGTCTGAAACACAAGGTAACACGTTTGGAAAAATCTTCAACCGCATGCATATGTTTTCGAGACAAACGAACTTTGCTGACTACCGAACGTGATGGTCTCCTAAATCAGGGTACCGTCCTGAAGAGTTAGCAAATGAAACGTCAAACAGTGGTCCGGTGATTGAAGCAACCTCAAAGAATCCGACCTCACTAATCACCAAACACATCTCAGCGACTGGTCACCTAGTTGACCCCGTCAAATCGCTATAATCATTTTTACGTAATCGTAATTCCAAATCGCTAGCGAGTGGCGAAGTTATTCAGAAAACACCAGGCAGTTTTATGTGCACAGAAGCTGGCACAAGCAATCGGCTGGCCACGGGAGCGACCGCACCAACAACGCGCGAAGGATTAAAACTATTTGGTTGGTCCGCTCACCTGTTGTTCCTTTGTGTTGTTTGTACAAAAATTTGCTGGTTCTACGTTCGTAACTAATGAGAATAAATTGGAATGTCAGCATCTCGCGACTCATCTTTCCTATGCGTTGACTAAAAGGGGTCATTTCGCTCAAGATACTTCGCTTATTCCCCCACGATCTAGCAGTTGCATTGTTGCAAACCGAATCCGCTAAAATCTGACCGCAACGTTTGTACTCAGGTATGCACTTCGAAAGAAAATATTAGGCGCGAATTTTGTTCCCAGAGAGCTCGTCAATAGTACATATCCGCGTGTGGACGGAAATCTCGTCCCGGTGATTGTGAAGCCAGCGTGTTAACTACAACGAGTACGACCGAATATCCATACCTAACCACAATCCCGTGAGAGCAGTTTCAGCTTGCCTGATCGTTTCAACAAAAGTAAACAGAATCGCTTCTGTTTACTCCAGTCGACAACTCCGTGGTCGAGTTTAACCAGCTAGCATGGAAAAACCGGCTCCGCTGAACGATCTGATTGACACATTCAACCCACGATAATGAGGATCGCAGTAGAAATATCGACCCGAACGAGGATATTCTGCACCAAACAGTAAAACTCGAGTCAAAGGCTTCCTCTCAAAGTGAGTAGACAAACCGATTACCGGAATGCAAAAGCTGCGATTGATTACGGGGTGTTCAGTTCGTAACATCAAATTTACGCCAATTCATACCCCCAAAATGCCGCTGTAACACTGTACGTGAGTGAGATCTCACTTTTTCCTCTCGAAATGTTTGCAGATAACATGTAACTTCAGTAGGATGCATTAAGTAAGCCACGTGGTTGGTTCCCATTCGAAAATCTGAGGTTATGTTGGTCACCGACCATCAATGGAATGCGAACTAAGTGCCTCGATGTCATACTTTGCGGACTAGATTTTTCGCAACAAAGACATCCGATGAGGAAATCTAACCGGAACTCTTTCTTCCGCTTGAGTAACGTGGAATTAGTACGACTGCATAGCACACGGTTGCCTTACAATTACACCTTTTCTCATGTGCCCAACTCGGCCGAAATGTTAGCGGCCACCAAAACGCACTACTTCAGTAAACCAGTCGAAATTTTAAACTGTCACCTCACATCTGCGCAACCTTTATGCAGTAAGCTTTCCTGGTTGAATGAACGTCCAATTCCGTGCCGTATTTCACCGGTTACTAGCAAGAACTGTGCGTCCGTTGCATTACATAAATACACTCCAGGTTTTGCTAACACAGCCAACCCAGACGAATGCAAGATCCTCGAACCACGTTCAAAAAGGAATGTTTTTTGCAAACCTGCTACCGAACAGCGTTAGGCCGCACACCGGGAACCAATCCTACTGTTGCTTCACAAAAATCCACAACCAACACATCGGCACAATATTGAACCTATGACCATCGTCCACGTAGTCACAACGCAAATCGTATGTACACCTATCAAGAGAACCTGCACCCTTAGACAAGTTCAAGGTAGTGTTGTAAGTGTGTCGATAGTTGACAGTATCCCCATTACTTAACTGACAAGATTTTCATTGGCAGAGTGCTCTGTGTAGTTAGGTCAGATAGTTCGGTGGTAAAAGACCGCTCTGGCGCATGGCGGTTGTTTGTTGGTTGGCCATACGTCTCCAACAGGACCTCCACAGATGTGAAGAGAAAAATCCACTCGATTGACACTGCCCTGTTCATTCCCGATGCTTTGCTTGGCCAGCTGCTTGCGTTGTCATGCCCACAGTTTGCATTCAAAACGTGAAGTTCCCCAAATTGCCCCTACTGTTTATTGGGTTTCAATTACATGCCCACACGTCCATCGTTGTCCATCAATCACTCATTCAACTGAACACGGCTTCTCCCGTTCTAACCGGACACCTGTTCTTCTCACTGATAATTCTGGCCCTTTTCAGCGGTTAGTCAGTGTAACCGCTTCATGTACCCAAGCTACAGTTGCCCCGTTCGCATACGATGTGGCTGTCTCTCTGTCGCTCAGTTAAGTGCATATTACACGAGACTAACATTCAGCTCCATTTGCAAGGGTCTGCTTGAAGTGATATCGATGTGCTTTTTGGGTTTACTGACCTCAAAAGCGGACGGTGGCTGTTTCAGATTTTGCGCTGGCCTTGTACTAGTTTGGCCTGACATAAGAACTTCGTTGGAAGGTATCAACATTTTTGCGTTCAAATTGGAAGAGACCTGGGGTGAACATGACACAACAAGCAGACACAGTCAAAGATTAAAGCTATCAGTATCTAATCGACTTTTTATAAAAACATGCAAACTGATGTGACAGCTTTGACCATAAACTTGAGTAAACAGACCAGCATATTAACGGATGGCGATCACTGTGAGTACCCCACACTCCGCAGCTACTCCCGATGAAATACTGATGAGAATCTACAGTAAACAGGATTGCCAACATGGAAAGACAGAAATGTCATAATCAAAGATTATGCTGGACAAAAAAGAAAAAGACGCACAGAGAACCGACGCATACAAAAGAATTGAAGAAAGCGAAAGATACTAACATCCATGTTGAACAATGCTTCTAGATGCCCTTTGGATCTCAGCCAAGAGACTGATAACCTACTGAAGCAGGCTTCACGCCGGGAGCACAAGTGACACGTTGTTAACCATGCTATCGCTGGAGCTTGATTCATCACTTGCAAACGAAGCATAGTGTGGTAAACGGTGAGTTGGCACTCGTGAGGTATATACAAACTGTTGAAGCTTACGAAACGAAATCAGTATGCCACTGCCCAATAGAGTCTGTCTGTCGAGGAGACATCCGCGAACATCGTTCTTACTGACATGCAGTTTACACCGCAAGCCCCAATGTTTTGGGGAAAACAAAAGTCGAAATGAGGCACGTCCAAAAATCCACTGCGGGAATGAGCAAGTCTGTAGCTGTACAATAAGACTCCTCATACGGTGGTAATTTACACCCGACTTTTCACATACACATTGTGAAAAAAGGCATCACGGATAGCGTAAGTTGGCGAACACCATCCGAGTTCTAGTTAAGTGATTTGTAGTCTAATCAGACACCTCACTAACGCTGATGTGGTTGAGAGGGAATACAAACTTTTGGTTATCTTCAGTGGCTCATTGTCAAGGGTGAGAGCACGCAAAGGTAAGAGGGCAACCAAATTGAGGAAACGGAGCCTCTAATTTGCCAGGGTTCCTGAGCTGCCCATGAGTCTGCATAGATTGAAGGAATGTCGTATGCATACTACAGGTTGTGAAGCCCAGTGTATCGTATCATCGCGCGCTAGCCACTTCTATTTTCCGTTGACCATGCGGGCCATAGCGAGTGATTGGAAGCACTTTCACATTGCCACATTTATAATTAAACGACTGCTAGAGCGAACATTATAATGGTCTCCCAACTCTTGACGGATCTCGAAACTCATACGGAATTGATATCGGGACTGCAGACTGCCCAATCCAAAATTGTAATCGCCTAATAAGTGGCCGTGGCTTCATTATATACTGCGTACGAAGTGAAACAGTGCACTGAAGAAAACTTCATCATAGACAGCAATACATCAGCAGTTTACATTGATTTTTAACCGCTACACAGCCACGAAGAGGAAAAACAAGTAAACCCTGTATTATAGCAAGAGAGAATAAAAAAGGAGAGGGGAAGGGACCTAACCACTACGTTAAAACATTCAACACCATGGTGCCTACACACCTTGCAAAAAGTAACCGAGCTGTAAGTGGAAGTAAGGTGTCATCAGCATGACAACTTCCTTACAGATCTCACTACTTCATGTCAGTAAATCACTTCACAGGCAACTCAGCCAAATAATGACAACATTCACACCACTAGACCCGATTAGCCACCATCTCACCTAACGTCTCCAACCACCGACTATGAGGCGCGAGGGCCCCAGCCCGAGAGACGAACCCGCCCTACAGTTCACTTCATACCTTGCACCAGTCGACTGCACCGTTGTCAGTGCTCGGTGTGGTAGACGACTAGCTGACATCACTAGGACATGGCCCAGCCAACCGGGTCTGTGCAAATGTAGCGAGTGAACA